>NW_004624833.1:4254285-4265625 GCF_000247695.1 Heterocephalus glaber | reverse complement strand
TGCAATCTTATCTTCTATATCTGAAATTCTGTCCTCACATTGGCTCATTCTGCTGTGTAGACTTTCAATGGAGTTTTTAATCTCCTGGAAATCTGTTCGCATCTGTTTTATGGATTTGATTTGTTTCCTGTGTTGGGTTTCTATCATGTTCCTTAGCTCCTCTATTTTTTTTAATCTGTGTCTTCTCTCAATTTATTAATCATGTCTTGCACTATGGGCACAATCTCTGCTGTTATCTGAGAAATTATTCCTGATTTCCTTTTTTCCAGATCCTCTTTTGTTGCCAGTTGAGGAGTCCAGGTGGTTGAGTATCAGAGTGTTCCATCTAGTTTCCCTTTAGGGTTGCTTTAGGCTATCTAGAAGTCTGCTTTTGAGGCTTGTTTATGTGCCTTCTCATTTCGACAGGGGAATGGTACTGTTGGTGCCCTCACCTCCTCTGGGCTGGGTGCAGTGGTAAGTTGACCTGGAAGCCTCCTCCTCTGCTCTAGGAGTGGTGACATGCTGACCCAGAAGCCTCCTCTGTTCTGGGAGCAGTGGTACGTTGGCCAAGAAGCCTCCTCCTCTGTGCTGTGAGTGGTGACACATTGACTGAGATCACTTTAATCTTTACCCACATCCACTATGGGGAAAGTTTGTAGAGATTTCAGTCCATAATCAGCTGGCTTCAAGGCAGGAATGACAAATAGACATTGCAAAGAAGAAACAATGTGGCAGCAAAGACAACAAGGGTTTACTTTATTTTTCTAGTACCAGGGTTCAAACTCAGGACCTTGTGATTGTTAGGCAGGCGGTGGAACCACTGAGCTAAATCCCTGGCCCTTGCTGATACTTTTTAAAAACAAGATCTGCTGGAAAGCACACTAAAATTGGAATTAGAAGACTCAAACTTTATCTAAATTCAAGCTCTCAGTAGGGAATTATTTGCTCTTAGAAAATTAATTTAATTTGCCAGAGTTTTTATTTCTTCCCCAGTAATTCAGAAAAACAGTCACTTCAAACTGTCTTTAAACAAATGTGAGAATAAATAAAATCTCACATATGAAAGCATTTTGAAATGGCAAAACATTGTGCTAATTTAAAATATTATTATAATAATTACATATTCATGAGAATAATTAAGCTGGTTCTCTTACCTGAAGAAAGGTCAAAAGATGACTTGCTTAAATAAGCTTTGGTTTAATACTTCAAATTTCTGGTATGGGATCCTTTTTTAAAGACTCAAATTTTGTTATGAAACTAAGGGAGAGGAAATTTCTAGAATGCAAAATTTTAGGAAAGACCGATAAGAGACAGAGATATTTGCATTTATACTAATGTTTACATACAGTATATGTGGCCCCATCTTCAGAGAAGTGGCTTTGTTACCAGGAAGGAATTAAATTCCACAAGTGCTTTAAAGGCAATATTTTATTTTTTTAAAAATCATTAATAATGATTGACTTGTTAAAATCACTGCTCTACCCATTAAAGTGGATTTTTCATTTTTATCTGACCAGCTCCTTAATAACATGCACATGTCATACAAGCATAATTTTTCATGTGCCTTATGTAATCCTAAGAATACAAAACTACTTTTAAAAAATACAGTAGTTTCTTTGCATTAAACAAGGGATGTGAATTAAATTGCGTTGATTAGGCAGTACAATATCTATAGTTTGTGTTTTTTTTGAAACAGGGTCTCCCTTTATAGCTTAGACTGGCCTTGAACTCACTATGTAGTCCAAGCTGGTCTCAAACTCACAGTGATTCTCCTGCCTCAGCCTCCTGAGTTTTGAAATTACAAGCCTGTGCCACCATGTCTGGTAATATCTATAGTAGTACAGGAGTATTTTTCAAAGAGATATGAAACAACCTACCAGATATCAATAAATTAACAATATTATTGGAGTAAATGTGCTCATGCACACAATAGTCTATTAAATATTTTTAAATTATTTAATAGTCATCTTAAAGTTTATACTAATAATTTCCTTTATTACTTTTACATCATTCAGGGTACTAGTAAGAAAATTACAACATAATCAAATTCAGATATCTAAAGATTATTTAAAAAGAGAGACTTTGCAAAGATTTGACAGAACTTGGCAATTATAATGAATAGTGTAGCAAAAGTTACATTTTAGCTCTTTAGTCTTCTGATAAAGAGGACCAGTAATTGGAACATGGAGAGAGAGAAAAGCAGAGAAAGTATTGTGACCAACTGTAGCTGGCACTGCAAAATGGAAACTTAAAAGTTAGATTTTTTTTTTTTTTAGTTCTCTTATTGGTACATTTTAGGTATACAATTCATTTACATTTATCATTGGGTGTTTGTACCTGTACATGATATATCTTGGTTCTTATTTTTTCCCCATTACCTGTGCATCCTTCACCCACTCCACTCTTCCTTATTTACATAGATTTGATTTCCTTTCATTTTTCTTTTCTCATAGTTTTTCCTTTCCCTCTTTTCCTTTCCCCTTCCCCTTCCTTCACTCCTTCATCTCTGGACCTTTTTTCCTATTTCAAATTATCAATTATTCATTTTAATCATTTTAGCCCTTCTTTACACTATCAGTTTCTCACACTAGAGAAACTATTCAGTATTTACACATGTGTGTCCTATTTATTTCACTTAAGAGTATGGCCTTGATATGCATCCATTTAGCTATAAATGACTAGTTTTTCATTCTTCATGGCTGAGTAGTACTCCATTTTATTTTAAAAAACCACATTTTCTTTATCCAGTTTCCAGTTGATAGGCACTTGGGCTGCTTCCAAGCTTTAGCTATTACAAACTGTGCTGCTATGAACATGGGTGCACATATTTCACTGTGGTATGATTCTTTTAATTCTTTTGGGAAGATACCCAGCAGGGGAATAGCTGGGTCAAATGAGACCTCTAGCCCTAGTTCTTTGAGGTATCTCCATACTGACTTCCACAGTGGTTGCACCAGTCTGCACTCCCACCAACAACGGAGAAGGGTTCCTTTCTCCCCACAGCCCCACCAGCATTTGTTATTTGTTGATTTCTTGATAGCAGCCATTCTTTCTGGGGTGAGGTGGAATCTCAGTGTTGTTTTCATCTGCATCTCTCAAATGAAGAGTGATGTTGAACATTTTTTCATATATTTGTTTGCTGCTTTTACTTCTTTGTCTGAGAAATGTCTGTTCATTTCAGATGCCCATTTTTGAATTGGGTCTTTGAATTTGGGGGGTCTGATTTTTTCAATTCTTTATATATTCTGGATAGTAGTCCTTTGTCTGAGGTACAGGTGCTAAAATTTTTTCCCATATTGTAGGTTGTCTGTTAGCTCTGTTGGTGGTTTCTTTTGCAGTGCAGAATCAGCTCGCTGCAGACAGGCAGGTCTGCGGATGCCATACCAAGGTCGTGAGTCACACAGAACATAGATATTTTTTTTGACCTTTAGAGATGAGTAGCTTCTCCAAATTTCCTCAGGCTTAGGGCATGGGTAAGTTCCTCAACTTGAACCTAACTGGGCAATAGCACTGTCTGGTAGAATATAGTCAAAAAATTCAGCCAGAGATGATCCCATGGGGAAGAAACTGGGAATGGAGCTCCAATCTCAATCTTTACCTTTCCTCTGACTGTCAGACATTGGGCAGCTGTGAGCCAGAGAGCAAAGATTGTGCAAAGCAGTCTGTGATGGGTAACTCTGTCTATCAACTTGACTGAGTTAAGTGATGTCTAGGCTGATAAATCATTATTTCTAGGTATGTGCATGAGGATGATTCTGGCAAAGATGAGCATTTGAATCAACAAACTAAATAAATAACAATCACCCTCACCAGTGTGGGTGGCATCATCTAACCCACTGAGGGCTCATGTAGAATAAAAAAGTCAGAGAAGGGCAAATTTTCTTTCTCTCATTAAGCAGGGACGCCAGGCATCTCCTGCTCTCAAACAGTAATTGCTGGTTTGCAGGAGTGGCCCCCTCCATTCTCAGACCTTAGAACTTGGACTATATGACCGCTAGCTCTCTTGGCTCCCCAGTTTACAGACAAAAAATCTTGCAACTTCTCACCATACATAATCACATGTGGCAGATCCCATAACAAATTTCCTTTTATATGTAGCCTGTTGGTTTTGTTTCCCTGGAGAACTCTGACTAATATAAAGTTGGCTGATGAGATTCACACAAGTCCACACTCCAGGTAACGTGGGAAAGGTGAAGAGTATCTGTGGACAAGTGAAGGAGATTTTCCCCACTTCTAGAGCAGCTGACGAGCTCTGACTCAACTGCTAGAGGCAATGCTGGCCAGTTTGGGACTGTGGATACCTCCATTCAGCTCTACTTCAATGACTGCTACCCTGAAATCAGCCACAGGGAGTATTTGCAACATGCAAACCAGCAGATACTACAAATCTAGTCTGATGAATTGTTTTCTCCTAGAATCCTGTCTGACAAAATTGACAATGACATGCTAGTTCTCCACATTGTAGCTGTCAAATGTATATGGGTTTATCACAGAATCCAAGAGACAGGAGAGACCCATAGGAAACAGGAGGACTTTATTTTAGCCAAACACTAGCTCAATAAACTAACTCCCAAAGGAAGAGTTCTGAAAAAAGAAAAGTTCCAGTTTTTATACATTTGTTCAAAGGGGGCTGTTCTTCTTAGTGACATCAAGCAGGCTTATGGAAACGAAACAAGGTCAGACAGTTTTGTAACTTAGCTTTGAAAGAATGAGTCATATGATAACAGAGTGTCATAAACTTTGTTTATAAAACGTAGTTGTCAATTTTATCATACCAGAGCAAGGGGTTAAAGCTAGAGGAGAGAAAAAGGGAGTGACCAGAGGGAGGGAAAGACAGTCCAAGGCTAGGAAAAACTTGTTTTTCTTTATGTCCTGCTTCAAGTTCAAATGTTCTGTTGCAACATTATTTATTAAATGTATGAGAGGTATTTTGAAATGCAGTCATTTTTTTTTTCTGGACACAAATTCTCCTTCTGTAGTCAGCCTGGGGAGGAATTTCCTATGTATCCCCAGCTGGAAACTTGTGATCTTTCTGCCTCAGTCTCCTGAGTGCTAGGATTACAGGTTTGCATCAACACATAATCAATCTTAAATATATGTTTTCTGACTTTTATAAATTGAAACAGTGTGAAAATAAGTCTGATTCTGATATCCATAGCAAGTGATTTTAACCAAAACATGTATCTAACAATTGAATTTTAGGTAAATTGCCACATATATACACAATGCAGCCATAAAAAGATATAAAGTTTATACACTAGTATTCAAAGATGTCCAAGATGTATTGATGTAATGGTCATTGAAAGTGGGAACAGACAGAACTATATAGTTATGCCAACAATCTATATAGGTAATGTCAGATATAGTTATAAATACAAATGTATTATATTTACAAAAAGAAAGTTGGAGGGATAAGCCAACAACTAATAAAAATAAGTATTTATATGAGAAGGAAAGAATAGAAAACAGTGCATTTAATTGAAATTTACCAAATAAATTTTAAAAAGTGAATTTTGAAAACATTTTTGGAGAGAAATTTAACAAACAAAAATGGCGACAATTAAAAACATTGGCAGTAACTAAGGTACCCATGACTTTGTATGAAAAGTAGAAGCTAAAGAGAAACAAGCACTTTTCCTTTCTTTCTCTATATGATCAGAGGGGGCAAAATTTACAAAAAGTCCCTTTTAGTAAATATAGAAGAAATTTTTAAAATCACAATTATTGTAACTTTTAATGATAATTGATTCAGGCAATAATCATTACCTATAAATTTAGGGGAGAATTTTATAATGGAGGAATATATGATCAATATCAGTATAACTAAAAATGTGACAATGCACTTATGCAATGCATATGAAGCATGCAACACCAGCAATAATGTTCTTAACCAAAATGTTGAACCTGGAACAAATCAGGTCTTCTGGAATAACTTTTTCTTCTAAGAAATATAGAGAATAGAGGACTATTTTAAAATAGTGCAAAGGCAATTTGAAAATTGAAGAATGTGGCACATTTACAAGATAGCTGGATTAATAAGTCAGAAGGAAAATGCACAAAAGATTTTAAAAGACACTGCATTGCTTAGGGCTCTCTAGAGAAACAGATATATAACAAGTAGGTAAGTTTATAAGGTCAGAGTTGGGAGAGTCACAGTGGCCATCTGCCTTCTGGAAAGCTGGAGGATCAGGTAGTTGCTCAGTCCAAGAATATGGAAGCCACAGAACAGGCCCCATCAAGAGTACAACAGTCTGAGATGAAAGGCCTGCAACCTCCCTGGAGTGTCACTAGTATGAGTCTGTGTTGGAAGACTGAGGAAACTAGAATCTGACGTCCATAGAGGATGGCAGCAAAAGACACATTTACTCAAGTAGAATGGACCTCTACAAAATGCATACAACTTCTTTCTTATTTCCCTTTTATTCTATCCAAGCTACAAACCTATTGGATGGTGCCTTCCACAATCAGGATTGGCCTTCCCCTTCAGTTTGCTGGCCTACATTCCAGTCATCTCTGGAAATACCCTCAGACACACAGAAGTGTGCTTTACCTATCTGCTAGCCATTTCTTAATCCAATCAAGTTCACATATAACAAGTAATTGTCACAGGCACCTCATGGAAGAAGGCATAAAGGAAGGAAACCATATGAAGAGATGTTTGACATAATTAATTATTAGAGAAATATAAATGATATCTACAATGAGCTACTATTCACTAACCACCCACTAAAATGGCTAAAAGAGTGATTATTTCTAATGCTTTTTTCTGGAGTATGAAATCTTTTTAAATATTCTGTTGCATTCTTTGTCCCCAGTACTTTGTAAATTGGATTCTCCTTTATAGCCTCAGTTTCAGAGGTTTTAGCCCATGGTCAGCTGGTCTCATTGTTTTTAAACTTATGAGAACAGTACCTCACAGCAGAAATGTGTGGTGTGTCCAAATTGCTCCTGTCAAGGCAGCCAGGAAAGAGTGATACAAAGAGAGGGAGGGAGAGGGAGAGTAAGAAGGAGGAGAGGGAGGAAGAGAGAAAGAGAGAGAAACAGAGACAGACAGACAGAGAGACAGAAAGAGGCAGAGAGACAGAGAGGCTCAGCCAGAGGCTGTGGAAATATTTACTGTACAAAGGCACTTCCAGCTGCACCTCACCTCCTCCCACAATTTCCACCACCTCCCAGTAGCCATCAGCTGGGAACCAAGCTTTCAACCCATAAGGGTTTAGTGTTAATTTAAAGTCCAGACCATAGCAGTTCCTCTATTACTTTTTTCATGCCATAAGATCAGTAGCGATGACTATTTTGTTCATTTCTAATATAATTCAAGACTTTTCAGTTTTTTCCTCATGAGTCTAACCTGGAATTTAACAATTTTATTGATTTTTTTCAAAGAATTTGATTTGGTTTCCCTAACTTTATAAATTTCTTGCTTTAAATTTTATTGATTTTTGCTCTTGTTTCTATTGTTTTTTTCTTCTGCTTACTTTAGATATAATTTGCTCTTCTTTCAGTAGTTTCCTAAGGATGAAGAATAGAATATTGATTTTAGTTCTTTGTTATTCCTAACATATGTATGAAATTCTATAAATTTCTCTAGAATCGCTGCTTTTGCTACATTTTACAATTTGATAAATTATATTTTTATTTTCATTTAATTCACAATACTTTTAAATTTCTCTTGAGGCTTTTTCTTTGACATATATGTTAGAAATGTGCATTTAATTTATAAATATTGTGAGACTTTCTAGCTATCTTAATGTGATTTATTAATTCTACTATATTCTAAGAGCATACTTCATATTATTTCTATTCTATTCTTTTCTATTTGCTCAGATATACATTCTATCTTTTTATGCTGTTCTGAACTTTTGTTTTTGTGGGAATTTAAATTTGCCCCACGAAATTCCATCTTGAATATATTGAAATTTCAAAAGATATTCCCTGAATGGGAAAGAGACCAATAGTAAGGAAGCATTTTGGATATCGACATTTACTACTTTTAACTCAAATCTTTTGCTCCATATTAAGTTAGAAAGGCATCTAGAAAAGCTTATTGTATGTTTCTTCAGCTTATAGATGACTAAGGAAACATCGGAGGTTATCTGGAAGAAATAAATAGATAAGCATGGAGTAAAAAAATGGAAGTTATTTTATGGTTGGGCAAAAGATGATTTATGTTGAACATTATGTATGACTCTAGGAGAATATTCTTCATAATAGAATAGTATTTTTTAAAAAGAATTTGAAATGACTTAAGATGGGTTAAAAAAGTTCATTCTCCTTTTCCCTTTTTCATGTCATGTCTCTTTTATACAATATAACTTTGAATGCCTTACATTTGCATAATGAATTCTTTGGTGTTTTAAATTGTTGTTTTCCTTAATCCTTCTTTTAGTTAGAACATTCTCCTTAAAGGCTAGAAAAAAAATTAGTCTGAACCAGTGGAAAGGACAGTAAACAGATGCACTTATGGACAGAAAGTTAGAATTCTTGTATCCACTGTCTTGTAAGGATAGCACATACTTAGAACTTGGAATATGTGCCACAGGAGTCTTAGTGTTCTGGTCACAGCAGATAAAAGATAAAAAGAGCTCTGGGTGCAAAAGTGTAAAGAATATTTCTTCCTGCCCATTTTTTGTTGTGTAAATTGTCATCCATATGGGAGCTGGACTAAGCTTTGGAGAAAATCTGTCTTGGTACATCAGGGCTCTTAAATCTCAGTGAGAACTTTTACCTTTGCAACAGAAAGGCTGTGACACAGCCTACACCTAAAGGTAAGGGGTTTGCCACTAAATCTTCTGAGATCACCTCTAGCCAGAATTCACTGCACCTTGAGCTGTTTTGTTTTCTTTGCTTGTTTCTAAATTCTCCAGATCCCACCCCCCAGATCTGATAGCAGCACTAACAGATGCTATTTATCATTTTTATTTAGAATTGTCCAGTGATTTATCTCCAGGTAAATTTAAGGGCTAAAATGCTTTTGATTTACATAAGGAATATTTCAAGGAAGAGTTGTAAGTTAAATTATAATGAACTCATACTCATTGTGATGAAAATGACATTTTTTTCTGTATCTGATGATTGTCTCTTTTGGTTTATTTCAGGAAACATTAGAAGCAATAGACTTTCCCATGTTGGCTTATTAAGGAATTTTACCTCTTCCTGCTTCCTACATTCAAACATTTCACATTGCTCATTAGATTCTCCACCAAGGATAATGAAGGGAATAGAAATATGAAGGATTTGGCTGGTAAAAATGACTGTCACAATGATTGATTCAGTGGCTAACAAAAGCTTGCCACATATATAGGAATTTTCTTATTATAATTTCTCCTCATGGATCATTTTACATTTCAAGGATCTTCAATATGATTCATAGGTAGTTTTCTTTGTGTAAGAAATCTTTTTTTTTTTTTTTTGCTTTATTGTGAACTCTTTTTATTTCATAGGTACAAAGACTTTCAGCTTCTGTGAGGCTTCAATTTTCAATTATACTTGGCATTAGTTCCAGTGCTCTTCCATTCTAAATATTAGTTGGCTGGAACAAAGAACCACTATATAGAAAACTATGAATTCTCCCATTGAGGTTATCTATACAAATAAAGAACAATCAGTTCTTTACAATAAATCAATGCTTTTCAATATATTGAAAAGTTTTTTTCTAGAAACATAGCAAATTCTTAATTTATATATGGAAATAAGAACTCACAAAAAGATTCTTAATGTAGGGGCCAGGCATCAACAGTTAAGTCACTCATATTTTTCTTTATTCAGGAAACTACATAGAAAAGGAGATGAAGAAACTAAAAGGAATACTGAAGGATTTGTAAATGATTTGGAGAGAAAACAACATAAAATGATTTAAAGGAGATTTAAATGGCAAATTATCAAATAAATCTATTGAACTACAAAGGTTATATAATACATGATGACATTTTTTTATTAGCAAAAGCAAAAATCATTTACAAATGAGGGAAAAACTTACCCTCTCCTATATAACAAAGAATAAACTGGTCTGAAAAGACAAAGATTTGAGAAAGAGCATGTTTACACCATTGTATTTTCTGTAAGAATTCCCCCAAATCTCCTATTATCAACAAACCAGGACAGCAGCCTCATTTATCAGTCAGCCAGTGAAGTGTGTCCTCCTTGCACAATGAAATAGCTTCATTCTTTCTTTAGTCAAATTGGACAAGTGTGTTGAGTATGTCAGAAACTGAAATGAGGAAAATGAAGTCCTGTTCTATTTGCTGAAGAGAGTAACAGACTTACTAACAAAAGGCAGAAAGCAGACTGGCTGAAAGGACAGCATCCTAGTCCTAGCCAAAGGGCTCCTACAAACCAGTAGAGATGGCCTGTACTCTAACACAGAAGGACTGGGGTACAAGAGAGCCTTCAATCTCACTTTTTCTTCACCTCTTCCCTCCTGCCTGTAGCTTTCTAACCTCATTTCCAGTCTTCTCATTTGGGAGCTTTCTGGTGTCTTTACAAAGCAGAGAAATGGTCATTGGATTTATTACTCTTGTTAAAATGACCAGTGATCTCTAATCTGAGTCAGCTCTATGGAACACTCAGACCCATTCATTAATAGTGAAAAATATTTTGTTTACATATGCTTTGTCTATGGGAATAATCCCTTAATTTGATACTATAAGCACTCACATACAATTTATTATGAAGTATTTGTAATACTACACTATGAATATTTCTCGAATTTCCATGAGGTCTTTCACTCACATTGCTACCATATGATCTAGGTCACTATCATCTTGTACCTGCATTATAGCATATCCTGCTACTTACCTTTTCTCTCTTTTTATGCTAATGGCATTTTATTGCTATACAATTTATCTGTAGTGAAATACATATTAATGTATATCTCAATGCATTTTTACAAATGTAAAAATACATATAACCTCCAGGTGAAGTCACAGAACAGTGTGACAAATAAAACCATAACATAAGCCCCATATGTAATTTTAAATTTTCTAGTAGTCATATTAGAAGAAGAAAAGTGAATATAGTGAAATTAATTTTAATGACATTTTATTTAACATAGTATATTATATTTAACAGTGTATCCAAAATGTTGTCATTTGAACATGTAACCAATTAAAATATATTAGTGAATTATTTTGTATTTTTATACTGTCTTTGAAGCCACTTACAGTTCATCTCAATTCAGAATTGGTCACATTTAAAGTGCTCCATGTATTTATAGCTAAGTGGATGCACATTGAGTCGATACTCTTAAGTGAAATAAATAGGACACACATGAATAAATACTGAATAGTTTCTCTGGTGTGAGAAACTGAAAGTGTAAATAAGGACTAAATGTATAATAGGTAATGTGAAATAGGAAGAAAA
>NW_004624833.1:4214948-4244555 GCF_000247695.1 Heterocephalus glaber | reverse complement strand
GAATAGATGGTCTCTACCTCAATCTGATAAAAGTCATCTATGAAAAACCACCAACCAATATCATACTAAATGGTCAAAAACTGAAATCCTTCACACTAAAATCAAGAACAACAAAATGATGTCCACTATCACCACTCCTGTTCAATATACTTTTGGAAAATTAGCCACAGCAATTAGACAAGAGAAAGAATTAAAAGAAATAAAGATAGGAAATGAAGGAGTCAAATTCCCATTATTTACAAATGACATGATACTCTATATAGAAGCCCCCAAGAACTCCACCAAAAGTCTTTTAGACTTAGTAATCAAACTCAGTAGAGTAGCTGGATACAAGGTCAACACACAAAAATCAATAGCTTTTCTGTACATGAACAACAGACTCCATGAGAGAGAAATGGGGCAATCAATTCCTTTCACAATTGCATCCAAAAAATTGAAATACCTAGCAATCAACCTAACAAAAGAAATCAAAGACCTCTACCCTGAAAACTATAGCACTCTGAAAAAAGGAGATTAAAGAGGGTATCAGAAAATGGAAAGACATCCCTTACTCCTGGGTAGGAAGAATCATCATAGTGAAAATGGCCATACTTCCAAAATTACTATATATATTCAGTGCAATCCCAATTGAAATGCTAGCAACATACTTCACAGACATTAAGAAAACAATCCAAAAATTCATTTGCACCAAGAAGAGACCTAGCATAGCAAAAGCAATACTAGGCAATAAAGACAAGGTAGGGGGTATCACAATCCCCAACTTGAAACTATACTACAAAGCTACTGTAATAAAAACAGCATGGTACTGGCAAAGAAACAGACCTGTGGACCAGTGGGACAGATTGGAGGTGCAGAAACAACTCCAGATGCACTCAGCTACCTCATCTTTGACAAAGGAGCCAAACACCCTCAGAAGATGAAAGATAGCCTCTTCAATAAATGGTGCTGGAAAAATTGGGTTTCAACTTGCCAGATTAGAACTAGACCTATAGCTCTCACCATGCACTAAACTAAAATCAAAATGGATTAAATTTCTAAATATGAAAACAAAAATGTGGAACTGGTTGGAACAGTGTTCAGGTAGAACTCTTGAAGACATTGGTGTAGGAAAAGATTTTATGAACAAAACTTCAGTTGCCTGCGAACTAGCATAAACAATCAACAAATGCGATCTCTTCCTATTAAAAAGCTTCTGCAAACCAAGAGAAACCACCAAGAGTAAAGAGACCACCTGCAATGTGGAAAAATAATTTGACCTACTGTTCCTCAGACAAAGGTCTACGATCTAGAATCTGTAAAGAACTTTAAAAAATCAGACCGCCCAAATTTAGAGACCCAATCCAAAAACGGGAGTCTGAAATAAACAGAGATTTCTCACACAAAGAAGTAGAAATAGCAAATAAACATATGAAGAAATGTTCCACATCACTGGTCATTCGAGAGATGCAAATAAAAACAATGCTGAGATTCCACTTCACTGCAGAAAGAAAGGCTGCTATCATGAAATCAATCAATAACAAATGCCGGCAGGCCTGTGGGGAAAGAGAAACACTGCTCCACTGCTGGTGCGAGTGTAGACTGCTGCAACCACTGTGGAAATTACTATGGAGATAACTCAAAGAACTAGGATTGGAAGTCCTATTGGACCTAGCTATTCCCCTGCTGGGTATCTTCCCCGAAGAATTAGGAGAACCATCCCACAGTGATGTATGTGCACCCATGTTCATAGTAGCACAATTTATAATAGCCAAAACTTGGAAGCAGCCCAATTGTCCATCACCTGGAGACTGGATAAAGAAAATGTGTTTTTTAAATAAAATGGATTACTACTGAGCCATAAAAAATTAGAAATAAAAGACAATTATAGTTAAATGGATGCACATCGAGGCGATACTCTTAAGTGAAGTAAATAGGACACACGAGTAAATACCAAATAGTTTCTCTAGTGTGAGAAACTGAAAATGTAAATAAGGACTAAAAGGTATAATAGATAATGTGAAATAGGAAGAAAAGGTGCAAAGGGGAAGGGGAAGCGGGAAGCGTGGTGGAAAAAAGAAGGGAATGGAATTAATATGAGAAAAAGACAAAATGGAAACAAAGTCTTTGTAAATAGGGAGGCATGGAGGGGTTGAAGGGAGGGCAGGGGAAGGGGGAAAAAATAAGAACCAAGATGGATTGTGAAAAAGTGCAAATTTCCAATGATGAATGTCATTATATTGTATACCTTAAATGTACCAATAAAATTAATTTAAAAAAGAGATTGTTTTGACTAGTTAAGATGCATGTGGTGAAGGTTTCCTTTACATATAATTATTTGAATCTATGTATCAGTTTCTACAAAAAATTCTCCTATAATTTTTATTGAAATTTCATTTAAAATACAGATTGATTTAGGTAAAATAACACTTTAAAAGTTAAATTGTCAATTCATGTATTATTTTCCTTTTTTCTTTTGGAGTGTGATTTCCATTACCAATATTTTATGTATAGAGCTTTTTAAAAATTTGTCAAATACTTTTCTTCATTTTTTCAAATATTTTTCTACATTTTAACTTTTGAAACTATTACTAATGGTAATTTTCTAATTTGGGGTACCTAAGTTTTATTTGGTTATTTGCAGGCTACTCTATAGAAACATTACCAGTCCTTGTAATATTTATTTTATATCCAGCACTCTTGTTAATTCTGTTTATTACTTCTAGTAATTTCCTTATAAATAACTTTGCTTTGCATCTTTGATATATACAATTATGGGATTCAGGACATAAATTAATTTTCTCCTTTATTTTTGTATTTTTCTTTTTCTCCTAATTGTTCTAGGTAGTACCTAGATAACAATGTATTAAAAACATTGATAGAGTGGAATTTGTTTTCCATTCCATGTTAGTGAAAAGTATTTACTATTTTCATCTTTAAGTTTAATATTACTTTTATTACCTGTAGGAGTTTCAAAAATAACCTTTGTGACTTTAAGAGAAATTCCATTGCTGTATTGCCAAAGTCATTTCTGTATTTCACTCTTTTTGAATTTTACACCTTAATTTGGATTACTGTGTTTTATACTGCTGTGGTAAATTATGATTGTTTCAGGTATGCTAAACTTGCCTTGCTTTCTTAAGAGAAAAACTCATTTAATAATGATTATAAATGCATGGCTCTATTTAACGTGTTAAATATTTATTAAGAATTTTTCACAAAAAAACAAACAAAAAAGAATTTTTGAAATGAAGGATTTTTTTTTTGTCTTTTAATGTCTTTAAGATTTTACTGGTCCCAAACTAATTGTTGATATGTCCTCTCTTCCTCTATTTTCTGCAATGTATTTTGTAAGATTGGAATTTTGGTCATTTTGGAAAAATTACTTTTTTAGGTACAGCCTATTTCTGCTGATGTCCTCCCAATCCAGTTGTTTAGTTGCTCATCTCTATATTCTTCTACAAATTTGTAGAAAGTATATTTAAATATTGTCTAATAATTTCAACATCTGGTTTATGCATGAGTCTGCTCCTATGAGCTTCTTTATCTCTTGGAAATAGGTATTGCTTTCCTAGTTTTTTGTGTGTCTAGTATTTTTTTATTTATTATTTCCTTATTATATGCTGGGCTTTATGGATGATATATTGTGGAAACTGGATTATGCTTCTTCTTTTTGAGCTGCTTATCACACATGGATCATTTCATCCTCTTCTGCCTTCTTTCACAATTTTTTAAGGATGAACTTCTTTCAGTTCTGCCTTTCATTCTAGGATAAAGAACAGGTCAAAGTAAGTATAAAGTTGTCCTTTAATGAGATCTTTACCTTTACCACACACCTATTCTGAGCTCTCAGCTGAATACCTGGTTGAACTGTTAAGAAATCTGGACTCTCCTTGGGTCAGAATTCCAACATCTCCTCAGCTTTCCATGCTTGAGCTTTGTGTGATCCAAAAATCTCTGTTCAGCTGTCAGCCCCTCATCAGCATTTATACCTTGTAGAATTGCACCTTGCATCCCAAGAATTGGAAGTAAACCTGTTTACATATTTCTAGGCTGCAGATTTCCTAGAAAGGAGGATTGTGGTTATCTCCACCTTGCCATCAAGCTCCACAAATTCCAGCCATGTTAGTATCCCTTAAACTCAACATTGTGGGAAGTCTCCTTTTTGCATTTAAGCATTATACATTGGACATCACCTCAGGCAGAAAGCCAGGGTGAACAAAGAACTAACATTTTGTGTTCCTTTAAAAAAAAATCTCATGTCTCAGCCTTATGCTGAGTGCTTTTCAATGTCAATAAATTTATGGAGCACAAGACTGATTTAGTTTTACTGTTGTTTATATTAACACTTAAGCCTAATGCTATCATCTCTGTAAATACTGAACAGGAAGTCCTGTCTTAAATAAATATTTTGTTGATTTCCAATCCCTTCTTCATGGGCAAACAATCTCATCTGCCAAAAATACAAATATTACCATGCCATCACCATCATAAAGATAACTAAATAACTCTTTATTATCTTTGTAATAAAATCAAACTCCTAATATGACTTTAAAGTTCATGAAGTATATGATCTCTCTCTATGCCCTACCCTAACTCTCATTACACTCTTTCTTACAAATTTGATTGTTCTAATAATACAAAAATTTATCCCCCTCTTGTTTCTCTATCTTTACACATACTAGTTCCTCCATGGAAACTTCTTCTGTTTTCTAGACAATTATTATTCATCATTAGATATATTGGCATTAGCTGGGACTCCTTTCCCCACCTCTGGATTAAAGTAGAACCCATAACTCTAATGCCATATGGACTCTTCATAATTCTACCACTATATCATTTATACCACATTGTGTTTATTTGCTTAGTCATCTGTCTTCACCACTATATTATAATCTGGGAAACACATTACCACCTTTATCTAACTTATTACTATACTTCACAAGATGGCCGTTTAATAAGTATATCTTAAATAAGTATTATTTTTAATTTGAATATTTCTTTGTGCTATTCATAGCAGATCTCTATACTCCATATCTTTATTAAATAAAACTAAAATTTTATTCTTGAAATAGCATATTTATATCCTCCAAGGGTATTCTAAGTAGTATAAAGTTTTCAAGGAAGCGTGGATGAGGATTTCTTACTTCATTGAAAATAATATCTAGAGAGCCAGGCAATTTATAATACAGTTTGAAAGAAATATAAAAAGATGCCAAAGAGTTGTCTGGATAATGAGCTAATCCAATGTTAATAACTATGCTTCAATATCTGAAAGCTGACATTTTCATCAGTTCTGTCTGAAATATTTCCTTTCAGATGGTAAAATTCTTATTGACACAAGAGCTGTTTTAGGGACAGGAAGTCAGAATCAGTGGGTTCCTTCATTCCTTTCCCACCAGAGGTACAGAATTCACAAACTAGCTTAACCACTTAGGAGACAGATTCCTTCTTCCTTTAAAGCTTCTCCAGACAGCTTCAAAGCATTTCTCAAATTGAATGCCAAAATAGAAAACATTACCCAGGACTGAATTCGTAAGAGATATCATCATCTGCAAGTTCCGGATCAGGCTTTCAGAAATTATGAGAATGCGAAGTCTTTCATAATATGAGAAGATATTGGTCAATATTCTGAGAGAAAAGAGTTTACGTAGAATGTACGGTTTGGGGACATGAGATTTAGCACAGTAGTTCTGCTGCCTGCCTCACAAGCACAAGGTCCTGAGTTCAACACACAGTACAAAAAAGGAATGTATGAAACAAAACATACTGAACCAAGATGTGCCACCTGTGGCAGAGTAGGGTAAGTTCCAGAGCCCAGGAGTTTGGATGTGGCTAGCTAAGGAAGAAGATTTCTTGTGTCCCTCAACATTACAAATTCTGCTACTATGAACAGTTTGCAGAGGGTGGCAGAAATTTTATTTCACAGGGAGCTTTCCCTAATACTTCAAACAGCATTTGGCATATAATGAGGCATCTGGTAAACATTTGTTGAAGGAATAAATTAATGAATTAAAGTCTGCATAAGAAGAAATTTGATCTTCACAATTTGATTCGAAAGTTGTTTTAGGCAATTTGATTTACAAATAAGAAAATTCTAGAAAGAGAGAATGAACTGAACAAAATTGAAGGAGTCAAAAAGTTGAAGAAGTAATTCAAAAAAATTATTCTTTACAAAATAAATGACACCAAGACATAAAAACGAAAGTTCAGAACATTGAGTACAGAGAGAAGGTTGTAAACACTTCAAAAGAAAATATTAGGTAACATACCAAAGATCAGGAGTCCAAACCATTTCAGAATTCTTAAAAACATACAAACAAACAATAAACACTAGAAACTAGAAAACAAGAGTACAATGCCTTGAAGATTTTGAGGAAAAAATGATTTTCAACCTAACTTCTTTTTCAGCTAGGTCATCAAATCTTAAACAAAAACACCAAAGCATCACTTCTTTAAAATGTGCTAAACAATTTGTTCCACAAAAAAAGTCACAAGCTAAGCAAGTGTAGGACAGAGACTAGGGATCCAACACAGGAAACGGTGTGAAACTTTCCTGAAGAGAGCTATGCTGCACATCCAGAAGACAGTCCATCCAAATTTGAGTGGGGGGAAGAAGGCAATTAGAAAGAAAAAGAAATGAAACTGATGTGTTTGAATGTACTGAGAGATTTTCAGATGCCTGAGAATTCATACTGATAGGTACATAGAGATCTAAGCAAAGTTTAAAAGGGGACAATTATTAACTCTGGGAAAAGAAAGATTTATATAAGAAATTAAAAAGCCTCAAATCTGCAGATACTTAGATAATCACAGAAGTCCACACACTGAATAGTGATTAAACCAAATATGATATAACTATTGACCCATGTTTGGAAGAGTGCTTAAGAAGCTAAGTCCTCATCTTGCACAGTGAAATGAAATAGGCATCATGTAAAATTAAATGTGAAATTTCTCCACCACTATGCTACAAGAAATAAGGTTAGTAATATAGGAATATTGTAACAATGCTAACAGTGGTCTAGGTGGGAGAATGGCAAATGCGCACATGGTTTTTAAAACTACAATGTAAAAAAATGACTGCCAGCCTTGCCATGAGTCTTGAAAAACTAGTTGACCGGTTACACTCCATGCAAGTATTTCTTTGACAACACTAAGACCAAATTTAATGAACTCACAAGTCTTTTAAACAGGAACCTGAAAAATATTTATTAAGTATAGCTCTGTTGCCTACATTTAAATTATTTTATAATCCTCAAGTTGTACCAACCAACTGTTGCACTAAAGGCTGAAATGCTTCCATGGCACAGGGATGCCCCCAGAGGCTCCTGATGATGGCGTATTTGTAAGGTACTATTTTTAACATATTGTTTCCAGGAAAAAGGATAAATATATATAATCTGTTTAATATGCTGCCATCTGTGACAGAATAAACGTGATATATTATGCACACCTACATGCTAACATATGTAAATTTTAAAATATACATAAAATTTTAGAAAGATAAGAACTTATAAACATTATTAATGTCTAAGAGTCTTGGGGCTCAGGAAAACATGTTCATTATATAGTTTTTGCAAAATTTGGATAATTTGTTTTATACATATATACATATATATTTGTTTTAAAGGGTCCTAATTTAAAAAATAGCACAATAGAAAACATGAAGCAGTCTGGGAATGTAGCTCAGAGACACAGCGCCTACCTGGCAAGTGCGAGGTCCTGAGTTCAATTCCCAGTTCCAAAAAGAAAAAGAAAAAAGAAAATTTGAGGGACAATATATCCAAAATGCAAGACCAGTTCCATTTCTGCTTCCCTCTTATGATTATCTATTGAATATATTTTAGTATACTTTTCGCCTGTTACAGATTACTTTTGAAAGGTATGCCTGTGTTTAATATCCAAAATAATACTTGCAAAACAAAAAAAGTAAATTCATTGATTTGTGTACATATTTTCTCTCATGAAAGAATGCTTGCATATTTCTTTATATTTTAATCTAACTTTTTACTCACCATTTCAAAATCAACATTTCTATGTATCCTCTATATCATCAGACCTGCATAATGTGCTATTATATTGATGCACATTTTCTTCTTTAATCATTTCCCTATTGCAAGGTGACTTTTTAAAACTAATTTGCTGCATTTCTTAGACTTGCATAGTTTGTGTCCTTTTTTTCCTGTCAGTTTACCAGCAGGTGGTGCCGGATAGCAGCTGTAAATAATCTGGTTTTGAATATAGACTCTAGTAATGTCCTTCCTCTAGAGTGACTTCACTGAGCCAATTCAGGGAAGTGCATTAAACTGCTCTCCTAGTGGTAAAGGTGAGTTTCCACTATCCTATCCACACTCTCTTTCATCTTTCCTCTTGTGAGCAATCCCAAACACATTTCCAACATGACTACCTAGAAATAGGGTTATTGTCTGTGAGAAGATATGAAGTCCAGCACAGTTCCTATCTCTTGATATAGGACCTGCCATGGGTTTCAGGATAATCCTCTACTGTGACCTGTTATTCCAAACTTTCAGTCATTGCACACTAAACCTCACTTTACGACAAGTCCTCTTCTCAGAATGGCCTCTGCACCATCCCAAAATATTTCTTAAAACTGTATCAGATCTGAATTCTTACCCACATCTTTTTGATGAAAGAATTGAGATCTTTTTTAGATGAAGGAACTCACTGAGACAAATAAGTGACACTTTCAACTTTCTGTGACTAATATGATGCCACAGAAACAGCTGCCATACATTTGGGTCCTGGCTACTTCACTGTTTATCTGCTGCAAGGAATTTAACATTTGACTCCTGATGTATAAAATGCAAATGATAATGTGTAACTCCAAAAATCACTTTGATATTAAATGATAAAAACAGAAGTATGGATCCTAAGACAATTGTAGGCTTACTGTTAAAACATTTGCAAACATTTTCTACCTCCCATGCCTTTCCCTTCCCTTATAATTTAATATCCAGAGTTTTCTTTTTCTTTTTTTTTACCATATCACCCTCCAATTTTCTGTTTCTTTAATTATCAGTACAGCATAACACTTCTTACTGTGGATTAATTGCCACTTTCTAAGAGAAAGCAGAAGCAGGCATTTAAATCACTCATTGCTAATGTTAAACAAGAGCTCTATATTTTCCTAGGACTAGCTGGTCAAAGGAAACAATGTAACCTGTAGGTGTCTCACCCTTTAACTCCAGGCTACCATTCTATCAGCTGTTTCAAGATAGCCACTATTTTCCTTTTCCTTTTTTTTTTTTTTTTTTTTTGCAGTGAGGGGAGGGGGATAATGTTTGTAGCTATTTCTTCTCAAATATGTAGCTCTTATGTATATTTATAGATTTTTTTTCCGGACACAACACCTCTCTGTTAGTACTGTCTAAATTTCGAGTGCCAGCAGAAGGCCCATTGTTATCATATTGCATCTGTTTTCTTCAACACTGGAGCATATCTAGGCAATATGAGTTACTCTTTTCAAAATGTGTGATGGAGATATATTGATATTATCCCTTTCAACTCATTTGCATTGTGAATTTCACTTTTGAAAAATATGTTTAGAATGCCCTATGTAGTTTGCAGTTAGCTACCTTATTGGCAAATAAACACCTTACAGTGTGGTGTATTACACTTACCTTATGAAGTACTAAAAGTGTTTTATTTTTCATTTTCTTTTCTAAGCCCATGTGGACTGTGACCTGGATATTGCCTTATAAACCATTTTAATGAGCTTGAGAAGAACTGTGTTCTATAAGAAAAAATTTTACTAGATCAAATTTGAACAACCTGGGCCGGGTGTTGGTACTTTGGGTTGTTTAACTGTGAATTTTGGAAACTAAGACACGAACCACTTGTCATCAAGATTCTGAACAGTTGGAGACTATTCGCCCTATGCAAAATGGTCAATTCCTTTACAAAATATTAAATCTTTCCTTTATAGTTGAAGTAGTCTTTCTAACATGCTGAACAGCAGGTATGTGCACACAACTGCATTAGAGCTAAACGGTGTTTATTTCCTGGCTTCCTAGAATATTTGGCAGCCTCTTAAACTAAAGTGCTGCAAAACCTCTAAATTCTGGGCTTCCAAGGTAAAGACTCATGAGCCAACAAGGAAAAAAAAACAGATTAGATTGATTTAACAGTACAGATTTAACCCAGAGGGCAATCATGGGAGCCACTGAATGATGAAGTAACTTGTATTTGAATCCTCTGCTAAGTAATGGTCATTTATGTGTGAATTTGAAGACATCTACTGGTAATTTATAGAAAGTGCAGTGCACTAAATGTAGTCTGGTTATGCGTGACCACTCTGGCAAATGCATTCTTCAAGACAAGATGTGGCAGGAGATTCATGAAGCTCTCTCTCTAAGTCAGCTGTTAGCTTTGTCCTCATTGCAACAAGGCAAGCTGTGTGCATAGTATTGACACAGACACCAATGGAAAAGCAAGACACCTGTCCATAGAGGGATGTGTATTGCTTTGTCTTACAGATATTACACTTTGGCTTTAGCTGGAATATAGTATTTTAAAATTTTATTTCATCACTCATAGGATATGCTCATCTCAGATAGCCCAAGGCAGGAGTCCCCAACCCCTGGGCCATGGACTGGTGGTACTGGTCTTTGTTCTGTTAGGAACCAGGTCGCAAAGCAGGAGATGAGACACAGGTGAGCAAGTGAACCTCCATCCATATCTTCAGCTGCTCCTTACTGCTTGCATTACTTTGCCTTCTGTCAGGTCAGTGACAACATTAGATTCTCATAGTAGTGCAAACCTTACTGTGAACTGAGGGATCTAGTTTGTGTATTATGTTGAGTTGTATAAATATTTTATTAAATATTACAATATAATGATAATAATAATAAAGTACACAACAAATGTAATGCACTTGAATCATCCCCAAATCTTCTGTCTCCATCCATTTCTTGTCTGTGGAAAACTTGTCTTCCATGAAAATTCTCCCTGTTATCAAAAATGTTAGGGATATCATACTAAGGAATATGTAATAGCTTTGGGACTGAGCTATGACTACAAAGGCCAATGTGAAATAGTAATGTATGGTTAAAAGCTCAGATTTTAGTAATAGAACATCTCAATTTGTATTATAGTTTACATTTTACTGTGTAATATTAGGATAGCGATTTAACATCTTGTGCCTATTTTCTTATTTCTAAAATCAGAATAATAACCCTTTACCTCTCACTTGTCTATTTTGCAAATGATGAGTTGAAACTTATCACAGACAATGTCTGATACACAAGAAATATTTAGAAATGTCACCTATTCTATCCTGGCTTAATCAAATATGTTCTTATATAGGTAATGAAATCACCTCATCAATAATATTTCTGAGAAGATGACATTATTTCCCATGCATCATCCATAATTTCTTATGGACTTTATCAAGTACCTGGAAATATACCGTACTTTACAAGGAATTCCACATATTTCCTGGCCTATTCCGGGACTCCTTGGTTCCATGCCTTTTGCTCAGTATTTTAACACAAGTAAGAAAGTCAATGAGCAAAAAGCTTAGCCAGAAAAAGTATAAGTTTTAGAAAAAAAGAACTAAAACTATATTATACAGATGAAAATTGAGTCCATTTAAAAGCATAAACTACAAAAAATTATTAAACTTAATAAATTTAGCAAAGTTATTGGAAGTTTATTTCTATTTTTTGGATGATATCAGAAAATAAAAATTTCTAAAGCCATAATTTACAATACTATGAAAATGTCAAATACACAGGTATAAATCTATGGAAAATATGGAGAACCTATATAAACATTACTGAAAAAAATTAAAGATCTAATTAAATTGACATGTTTATGGATTGGAAGGCTTATAGTATTAAGAATTCAATTCTTTCTATATTGATGTACAAGAATACCACTGCAGTGTAGCCATAATTCCTTACCTCTTGGCAGTTAACATGTTTGATTTTTTCAATCTGCAGGTGAGTTCTTGCAACAGTCCTGTTACCAACATACATCAAGTATTCACTTGATTTCCCTCTATCTTCCAAGCAAAGAACTCAAATTCTTTAAAGAGAACATGTCTCATTATACAGTCCTAGGGACCCATGACAGAACTAATACATGACAATTCAAAGAGTTTGCTGACTCGGTTGATTACCAACGTCATGACTGAATTGTATACAACCTGAGTTATCACAAAGCTGAACAACTGATCTGAGAACAATCCTGTCCATTTCTGAGAAGACAGCAAATGAAATCTAGAAGTGGAATCAATGAATTCCAGTGGGAATCTAGGGGAACTCTCAGGCAGGATCTGAGACAGAAAAGGATTTAATCACTTTTAATCCATGCTTCAACCAGTTCTTAAAATCAAGCAACAGGAACAACTCTTCCTGACCTTGGTTTATCTACTGCATTTTGCATCTGCTCTACTATTGATGGGTGCCAGCTTCACTTCTGTTAGCCCTTAGGTTGCCTACCTGCAGATCTCCTTTATGGTTTCATTCTTCCTATACCTTCTTTCCTACTTTTGGTATTTCCAATTGACTCGAGTTAGAAAATTCTCTCTTGTAGTCTCTGATGTTAGTAAAAATCGTCCTCAACTTTTGAGTTATTTGGCCCAGCTGTGGTCTCAAATGTTTGTGTCCTCTCCTTTTTTTAAAATTGAAACCTAATCACCAATATGATGATATTGAAAGGTGAAAGGTGACCTTTGGAGGTTCATTAGATGTTAGGGTAGGGTAGTCCTCAATGCCAACTTCTAAAACTGTGAGAAATAAGATTCTTTTGTTTATATGCTACTCAACATTAATGGGAAGTAGAACATAACCTAAAATAAATACAGAAAAGCTAGAAACAAAAATAATTTTAAAAAGATAAAATTTGTTTTAGAGAGTTAAAATTCACATTAGGGAAACCCTTGAAAAAATTATTAACTACAATCACAGTATGTCATTCAAAGCAAGACAAAGCAATAATAAATGATCATACTTCTAGGAACCAGAGAGAAATGAGATGACAGAAGGCAAAACTATACTGTCTTTTCCTTCAAAGAGAATAATCTCAAACTGCGAAGAACAGAACAAACCTGCTTAGGAGGAAATCAATACAGGAAAGGTGAGGAGGTAGCAAGAGCCCCTAACTTCCTCAAGTAAATTTTTGTCTCTAAACAAAGATGAATTGCATTATGCTTATTGAGGCAACACATTATTGTCACTGGGCAAACACTGCCAGTGATGTTTAAGAATCATGGGAAATGGCAGGGGTCCTGTAAGACCACTGAATCATATTTAGAAGAAATAAAAATACTGGCTTTGCAACCTATAGATTACATAGCAAGATGCCATGCATTTCTATAACCAGAGTAGTTTAAAAAGAAAATCTGGGCCGGGGATTTAGCTCAGTGGTTTTGCCGCCTGCTGTGCAAGCACAAGGACCCAAGTTCAATCCCCAGTACCAAAAAAAAAAAGAAAAAAGAAATAAAAATAAAAAAGAAAATCATATTACTGTACTAGAATATTATCTCAATAAAAAAGTTCTAACGTATTCATTAACACGTTTCGTCATCATGATATTCCTTTGTATAAGACGGGTGCTATTTTTTCTGATTTTTTACTTTCCTTTTTTTTCCACAAATATGTAAATTGAGACCTGCAGAAATTAAAGTACTTTACACAAGATTACACAATACTATCTGCTAGAACTCCTTTCATTACAAGCCCCTAGTCTATGTTCCATTTTCATGTTAGAATGTGGTTATAATCATGTTTAAATTTAGAAAGAGTAGACTAAAAATGAAATTTACAATGGAGAAACTTCTTCAGATTTGATAACACCAAATTTCTATGCACTGTATGTGAAAAATATATAAGACAAATTTGTACTACATACGACAAATATTTCAATATTTTCTTGCAAAGTAAAAAGAAAAAAATCAACCAAATAAAAAACAGAACTATTGGTAAATTAGTATATACAAGAGATTATTACAAAACATGTAAATATAAACTAATACAAAAATATAAGATGGATAATTAAATGATTAGAAAGACTCAAAATTCTCCTTGCTAACAAGAGTTTAAGAAAACAAAAATTCTGTTTATACTAGAGGTGGTTGTATAAAATGATTCATGCATTCCAGGGGGCAATTTGATAATCTATTCCAAATTTTAAATATGAATATAATTTGATCTGTCTAAAATTATTCCACTTCTGAAAATTTAATGTATACTCAAATATGTATGCACCATGTTGCTTATAATGGAAAAATATTG
The DNA here is from genome assembly GCF_000247695.1 of Heterocephalus glaber. The sequence goes on along the minus strand of NW_004624833.1, from coordinate 4,230,321 downwards.
GAATGAGTTTAAATGTCAATGAATAAATAAATTATAGCACATTAATACAGTGGAACAAAATATACACATTCAAAAGAAGAGGAATATTTTTTACATTCTAAAATAGAAAGGGTATATAAGATATGTATATTAGTTAAAAAGCACCATTTCTATACAAATGCATGCATTAAGTTCCTGGAAAAAACAAATACTAATTGTTAATTATGGTTTTTTGTGGGAGTACAATTTCTAGAAAACTTTTGGCTTTACTGAACTTTTTTTACCACAATTCTTGCTTAAAGTGCTATTATCATTTCAAAATCAAAACTAAAGAATTAAGATGTGTTATGTAAGTGTACCAACTCCCCCTTGTGAAAGTAACCATTTGTGTACTGCAACCATGTATTAATAAAAATAAAAATAATGTATTCAAACTATTAGATTTCGTGATTCCATGCTTCATTCTTTCTTCATAAGTGACATTTTTCAATCACAACTTAATAATTCACAGAAAATGTATTCACCAACTCTTCATTGGTCTAAAATCAGAAAGGTTAGTTCACAAACAAGAATATTGAACTCTAAAGATAATGAGTTCAATAATTTGCAGGTTGAATTATGAGATGAAAGACATTGTCTTTTTAAAAAGACAAATATGTTCATTTTAGAAATTATTATAGGCAGAAGTTAGAGTGAGAGATTGTGTCATGCACATGTACAAAACTCGTATAGATTAATGATTCATTAAATGTGAGCAAACATTATGATATATTTGCTAAAAGAAAAATTTTAATGAAGTTTTAAACTACATTAAAGAGAAAAGAGTGGATTTAGGGAGGTACTTTTCATTGTAATAAAGGAACTATTGAGCATTTATAGAAACTGTGAAGATAAAGGCTTTTCTTTTTGCCCCTTGTATCCCTCAGTTGATACCTAGAATAGTCACTAAATAAATTCTTTTTGAGCAAATAAAGCAGGAGCAGTGAAGGTACTGATTTCGCAATGGAATATCATATCTAAAGAGAGAATTTCTACAGTTAAGCTATAACAGGATCATATAGCAACCATATTGCATCAGAGATGCTTAAAAGAAAAGAGGGACTCCATTTTCCATCTAGAAAAGAATGTATTTAAGGCAACTTTGAGAAAGTATCCTATAAAACAAAGATAAAACTAATGCTACCTATCACCAAAGGGCTTTGAATTTATAAATATAATCACCCCATATGATCATATCATCTATAAAACTATAAATACTAAGCCCTCCAGCCCTGGCAGTACACAAACATCACTTTTAAGAAATTATATGTAGGGTATTCCTTCATCATGTGGAAGTTTAGGTGATTATTAAATTGATCCTCCCTTTATCTGTTGAGAAACATTGCTGTGTGCATTTTTATCTCAGTTGAAACAATTTTAGACTGTAAGCAGTCTGCTGCAAAGCAATACATTTAAATTTCCAATCCTACTCCTTCTAGCACAACCATAACAAAAACTCTCTAATATTTTACTAATAATGAAGCTGGTGTCAGCAGAAGACCCTTCTATCACCCATAAAATTTCATGGGACTGCCACTGAATCCATGCATGCACATACATACATGTATACACACACATACACACATGTACATTTTACACAAATCAATAGGTGATTCTTACTGAATGGTAGTTACAACTTCACTTCAATTAGTTTTAGAGTCCAAATCATGAGGATATGCTAGCTCTGCTATTAGAACCTTTTCATTAATAACAGAATTTAGAGATACACATTAGCTTCATCATTTGAATAAAAAATATATAATAAATCAATTCCATCCTAGGTTGAGCCTATCATTGTGAGTAATGATGATGGTGGAAAATTATGGGTTCGTGTCTTGTCTGGGAATCTCATAAGTCCAAGTACAATACATTTAAGGCACTTTGAGGCATCTCAAGAAAGACATATGAAGCTATTATTCATCACAATCTGCAAAGCGGCTACCCTGTGGTTTTTAATGGTAATTTGGTAAATTTTTCAAATTTTCATTTATTAAACAATTCATTTAACTCAATGTTGTGTGATACGTACACATTTATACAGCAGATCATACAGGTATACATAGATTGCTTTTTTCTGAAGGAGGTAGTAGAGGAAATGATATTTAAGCCAAACTGAAGAATAAAACATAGTAAAGGACACTAAGTTGCTATCAGATCAGTCTATCCTCTGGTTGTATTTTAATGGTTTTTAATGCCTCTATGAATTATTTTTATCTGCAAGCCAATATGTTTTATTTTGTGTTTGATTTTCTCTTTATCCTTTTTAAATTATCCAATTTAAATTTATGAAAACTTTTTGATGTAAAGCATGAGACTGGGAGTCAGAAATATCAGGATTCTAGTCCTGGTTGCCATCCTGCTACTCTGAAAGGCTGTGACCTTGAGCAGGGCATATGCTCTTCTGCTGCTCAGACCCTCATCAATAAAACAAAGCCACTGAATGGGTAGATCACTAAGGCCTTTCCGGTACATTCTCTATCTATGCCTGTTTGAACAAGAAATAATTTTGGATTTGACTGACAACCAAAGTCAGCAGTACGTATTAAGGACATGAAAAACATTTAAAATTCTCTCCTGTGAAATTAGGTGTCTTGGCAGAGTTCCCCAGAAACAGACTCAGAATCAAGGATTTGTGTGAAATTGATTTTTTTTTTAAAAAATGTAGATGAATGAGGAAATGAGAAAGAGAAGGAATAGATGGAATCAGTCAAGATGTGGAATTATGCGAAGAACCACAGAGTATAACTTTTCTACAAGGGGAGTTTTGGAGACAGAGAGGACTGTGGTCTTCACTAAGGATAGTGGAGGTAGAGTTTTCTTATACCCCTCCCCAAACTTGGCTACAGGCTTTGGTCTGAAGCATTATAAATCTCCAGGTATTCAGTCCAGGGACATCTCAACTGACTTGAGGACAGCCTACTCAAGGAGGTACAAGTGGAGGCTCCTGGAAGGGAACCACTCAGGGACCAAAAGGGTTCAAGGGATATAAAAAGATATTCTTGAAGAATGGAAAGTTTTAGGGGTTACATGATGAGGACCTGTGCATTTCTGAAGTATTTTCAGGGTTCCTCAAAAGCAAGCAATGAAAGTACGTTAACTTCTTAGTCACCAAAACATTACACTTAGTATACATTCAACAAAGATATCTGAGTCCCTGTCAAAGTCTGACAGATTATCAGAGGTGAACAAATCACATAAGGTCTCCAAACTCATGGACCTTACAGCAAAATGAAAAAGGTAGATTGCAATTATAAAATATGACAGTTTTGTGAAATCCAATGTGCTATTTGAGAATGACAGAAAGTCCTCATTACAAAATGAGAAATCAGGAAGGCTTGTATGAGATATCAATACAAAGATAAGAACTGAAATATGGGCAGGAACAACCAAAATAAAAATATGGAAGGATAGAAGCTGAATATTCAAATAGGAAATATCATGTGCACATTCACTGATGCTGAAGAAGCTTGGCATAGTGAAAAACCTCAATCAAGGTCAGTGTGGCAGGGAGAGTTGTGAGCAATAGAGAAGGATACAAGTTTCTGGAAGTAGATGACAATAAAGTCTCTTACATATGTGCAGATGTTTACATTTTACTTTCAGTTTAATAGGAAACAAGTTTAAGCCAGAGATGAATATAATCTGTTTTATATTTTAAAATAATACTCTGAGATGTAGTTGGAGAATAACTGAGCAAGAATAAGAACAGAAAAAATTTGTTAGGAGGGCATTATAGTATTTGTCTTGTGAAAAAAGATGGCAGATCGAACTATAATGATATTAGTTAATACATAAAACATTCTGTTTTCCCTTAGCCCCAAATCTAGATCTCCAGATCACCTTTTCAAGACAGCCATAAAAATAATAAAAACAAATTGCTAGGAATACCTGATCATTAAATGAGAAGACAAAAGATTCTATTGTTTAGAGTTCTCTAGAAGATGAGAATCAATAATGTATTAGGGATTTACTAGGCAAGCTTGAAGAAACCCAGCTTGGAGAGTCCACAGTGGTCATCTGTACACTAGAGAGCTGGAGGACCCAGTAGCTGCTCAGTCCAGGAAGCTGCAGAACAAAAGTGATCAAGGATACAGCACCAGGGTGAGACTGAAAGCCTGAGTTCTCCTTGGAAAGTTGCTAGGATGAGTCTGCAATAAAAGGTTGAAAAAAATGGATCTGATATCCAAAGACAACAGCAGCAAAAGACACACTTGCTCAAGCAGAATAGAGCTTTACAAAACAAGCAACAACTTCTTGCCCTTTTTTTTTTCTAGGCTATGAACTTATTGGTTGATGCCACCCACAATAAGGTATGTCTCCCCAATTCAGTTTGCTGAATTACATGACAATCATCTCTGGAAACACCCCATAGACATACTAAGTATATTTTACTAATAAATGTACTTTACAAATTTGCTAGGCATAGGCATTTCTTAATCCAGTCAAATAGACATATCATAATTAAAGTCATATAGACCTAGCCTTTTTATTGCTGGATCTATAGAAAAGAGGAAGTAGAAATGAGATGGCTATGGGCAACTCCAGGTAAAAGCCCTAGAGCAGTGGTGGTGAACCTATGGCAAGGGTGCTGTGCTAAGCTGTTTGTATCATTGAAAGCTCTAAAAGGATTGCCATCACTTCCCTAGTGTAATTCACAGCTAATCCTATAGAAATAAGAAGAAAATGATGTACATTTCCCCTCAGACAGAACTAAAAGCTATGGATTACTTTATTAATAGTTAAATTAAATAAAGGGAAGAGAAAAAGTAGAAAAAAGTACCATCCTCATAGATCTTTTAATATGAATTCCTACTAGGAAATTAAATCAATTTACCAACTCTCTCTCCCAATATCATCTGTGTGTGTACTTAAGGATGAACATGCAAAAGGGTGACATTTATTTTTTATTTTTTATTTTTGGTACCAGGGATCGAACTCAGGACCTTGGACTTGGGAGAAGGGTGATATTTTAAAAATGGTATGTGTAGCTTAAGAATTTTGAGTGAATTTTATCTTCTAGACTAGGCAATTACTTAATAAATATAACCACTAGATGCTATCATTAAAGGACAAAGACCCCTTAATAGTATCGAAAAGACCAAGAAAGACAATAAAAATAAAAGAATCCTGCACTAAACCCAGGAACTAAGACAGAATGTGATTTCTTGAAGAAAATTGAAGTAGATGAATATGACTGAAATACGGGATTTGAAAGAGTATGAACCAGATATGTAAAATAGGGATGACTTAGGCACAAGTTGTCTTATATAACATGCTGGTGAGGCTGGCACTGAAAGTTCTCGTGATCCAGAGAAGAATGTTTAGCACTAGAACAACATGGGTACTTTTGCATACTATAAAAATCATGCTGCCAAAAGTGCATTTTTAAGGGAAACTACTTAAGAGACTTTTACAGTAATCTAGGTTAGAGAGGATAAATCCTTAATAAGAGGTAGTACGAATATAGAGGAAAGAATAATTGAAATTTTAAAATTTTAAGCAAGTGAGATTGATACTCCTGTATAAACTGACTTTCATAACAAATGAAGTAATAGCCTTTTGTCACTAAAACAAAATACCATAGAAAATGAACTTACAGAGGGAAAAGGTTTATTGGTGGCTTAAAGTTTTAAGAGTTCCAGACCAAGATCTGACAGACTCATTATTTTGGGCCTCTGGTGAACATGCCAGATGGCAATGACAGTGAGCACATGGTAAAGGAAACCGCTTAGCTCATGGTCACAAAGCAAAATAGAAAGAGGAAAAGAGACAAGGTTCCCATGATTCTTTTGGAAGGTATCCCTCTAATGTCCTAAGAATCTCCTACTAGTCCCCACCTTCTATGGGGTCTACCACTTCCGTATAGCTCCCAATACCTGAGGACCAAACTTTTAATATATAAGCCCTCAGAGGACAATTAACATCCAAACTACAAAGAGAGTGGATGAGTGGACAGAAATCAAAGGTAAAGCCCAGGACCTGAACTCAAGTGACTAACTGAAAGGTAACTTTTTGTTTGTTTTTCTTTTCTTTTCTTTTTTTTGGTACCTGAAATGGAACTCGGGTCCTTGTGCTTGTGAAGCAGGTGGCAGAACCATTGAGCTAAATCCCTGGCCCCCTGTTTTTCTTTTCTTAGAAGAAAGAAAGGAGAACAAAAAGGTCTAGGAAGGACATGATAATGGATTTGTTTGGGAAACAATCTGTGTGCTATCCCAGTGAAAAAGTAACCCAGTAAATTATTGGACAGAGAGGTGTGAAAATCAACATAAAAACCTTGACAATATGTTGATAATTGTACATGATAGTCTAACCCAATAGATTAGATGAGAGTGCCTAGGAGATGCCTGTGGAGTACTAAAAACCAAGCCATGAGTAACACCATTAAATATGAATAAAGGAAAATAAGACAAAGGGTTTATTTATGAAAGTAAGGATTTTCCGTGATGTATGAGAATAACCAGGAAAGACAAGTGCCAGTCACCAGAGGAGGAAAGAAGATCCATAAAGGAGTGGTCAGTGAGCCCAATGGCTACAAGAATGTCAAATCAATTACTACTGAATGTTAAATACTCCCTGGTTAGCAGTTTGGTAGGGATCAGTATGGGAAGAACTTAGATTTCAGGAGATAGAGGGGTAAATAGAAAATGAGAAAGTGGAAAACATAAGGAAAAACTAGAAACTTGACTCTAAAATAGACAGGGTAGTAACTAGGCTCTTAACTATCGGATAGGATTTACATTTACATTATTCATCCATGTAGCCTAAAATATTGGTAAATGATTGACAAAACGTGTAGATGTTTCACAATGTAGTACTTCTGAGCCAGGAGAATAGGGCACGGCCAGCCAGCTGGGCAAGTGAGTGTGACTCATCAATCATGCAAATCCAGGACACATGGTCAAAAAATAGTTCCAAACCCTGCACCTGGGACCAATCAGAAAGTGCTACCTTCGATTCTTCTGGTGCAAAATCAAACACTTTTTGATAGGCCTAGATGTAACATAAGCCTGAGGAGTGGGTGAGACAAAACTTACCAGCTATTAATCTATGGCCACTGTGTTTTCTCTCTTTCAATGGCCCACTCTCACCCTTCACAGCATATTTCTTTTCGTACTTTTAATAAATCTAAAACCTCACTACCTTTTGTGCATTTCCTGTCCAATTCTTTGTTCAGAATAGGACCCATCATACACAAGAAGCACAGTAACATTTTCAATAAGTAAAATAACCAAACAGATGCTTAGAAAAACCAGATTTTTAATTTTTGCTCTTTCTTATTTTATTTATTTGTCAAAGAAGAGGATACTTGAGGATATGATATATTCATTCTGAAGGAAAAGAGGGAAATAGTCTTAATTACTTTGCTCATTGCTGAGACAAAATACCTGGCACCCAAAGTTAAAGGAGAAAATGTTTATTTAGCTCAGTCTGTAGAGGATTCAGTTCACAGTTCATAGCTGGTTGGGTCTAAGACACGGTGGCATGGCAGAGGCGCATCACAGAAGAAAAACAGTTTATGGCAGGCAGAAGGCAGCAAAGCAGCAAAGTAGCAAAGAAGTGGTAAGCAACAAGGGACCACAGCAGCCCTCTTTCTGTCCCTTATATTATATCCAGGCTACATACCCTTAGGGCAGGTAGCACTCACACCCAGGGTGGCCCTTCACATTATCTAAGCTAAGAACTATGCCAAACCAATTAGTGGACTGATTTAGCAATTGCACACCCTAAATCCCAGCATCACACACTCTAGACCAAGCCACCTCTGAAAAGCTCCACCTATGATCACATGAGGCTTTGGGGGGACATCTAGACACAAGCCATAACAAAAAGGTTGAAGATAGAAACAAACTCGGGAATTATTTGAATGTGGAAACTTAGAGGGGAAGGAATCCAAATTCTGGGAAAGATTTTCCTTTGGTAAGAGGAGAAACTTTTCTTCTTCCCAATTGCAGAGAAACAGGGAAATTATACAAGATGGTGTGAAGCAAACTTCTGAAAGAGGAGTGTGATTTTTTTCAGTTGAGCATTTGGCCAATGCTTGTCAGGTGCCTACTAATTGCCCGACACTTTGGGAATACAAGGGTGAACAAAATCAGATTTACCTCCATTGCTCAAGATGCTCAAGGTTTGCAGCAGATAGGACAACTTTTAATCAAATAACCATGCATACATTACCATACAATAGTCATGAGCTATACTATGGGGAGCAGTAGAATTTTCTAAAGGTATGCATAAAATACTACTCTCTGAGATCTCAGAAGACTTCTCGGGGGAGGGTATAATTGAATCAATACTTGAAGAGTAAATAGAGTTAAGTGGAAAGCAAGATACACCAGACAAGGTAGTGACATTTTGGAGAGTGAGGTGCTTCAAAATGCTGAGAGATTTTGAGTCTTTAATTCTGTACATCTCATAAATTCACTTTGATCAAGTTTGACGAAGGTGAGTGGATACATAGATTGTCCAACATAACTGTCCCTCCTAAAATTTTCTTTACCTCTGTGCCTCTACCTCCTAGCTTGCTCAAAGGAACTTAGACATGGACAGAGGAATAGAGAGAGTCTTAATAGGAAACTAAGTGGGAGAATGCCAAGTATTAATTTCCAATAAAACACCCTTCTACAGCACCAAACTGCTGTACAGATTAGTCTTATGAGTTCTGCACATATCAAATGTGGGGGTTATCTTTAACTACTCCAACCAGAAAGCTTCTACATTGATAAGAGTATAAAATACAAGGATTTAAAAAATTTTAAAACTCACACAATAATACTTATTAATGTATTGCCTCACAAAATAGTCTATTTCCCTGGCTTCTCCATTGATAAAACAGTCCAACCACACTAAACATAGAATTACAAGGTATATAGAGATCTGAGGTATTTAATTATCTTTCTTCCAGCAAATATTTTCATGATTCTCCCTGTCTTCATATAGATTCTGAAATTTACATGAGCAAGTTTGTCTTTGTTCTTCACCTATAAGATTTTGGTCAATGGGGCCAGAGATTTAGCCCAGTGGTTCTGCAGCCTGCCTTGCAAGCACAAGGACCCGAGTTCGATCACCGGTACCCAAAAAAAAAAAAAAAAAAAAGATTTTGCTCAATGAAGATATGTTTTCTGCAGCAGAAATTCAAATCCTGGCTTTGGCCCAGGAAATAGCTAATCAAGTGAACTCTAATACTTGATTTATTATAGCTATCACAAAGGAGGAATGTGTATTGCTAATAATCAGCAATTAACCACATGTTTTAGGCCAAGTGGGAACTATCATTCACTCTGAGAGATTTCAACTTTAAATTATCTACATTTTATTCACCAATTTTAGCAAGTTATTTTTTGAGAAAACATTTATCATACGTTCATATACATGTACCTTTCCTTCCCTTTGACAAAGGAAATTTGAGCAAGTCCAAAACTAACATTGATTTAATTCTACCAGCACTTATTCCTGAGCCCAAATCTGATTCTAAATTAGTCTGATTGGAGGCATTTTCCAATTGGAATGAGCTAAGAGGACTCAAACTTGAATTTATGGATCTAGTCTCAAATTTGATTTAGAAATATCACAAGTGTGTACCATTGAATTTTCCCAAGAGGGATTTTTGAGGCCCATATTTGTGCTATGTTCATGCTTTATAAATCCTTTAAATTTTGTAATCTTTGATGAAATGAAATTATCCTATTGGTATATGTTTGTGGTATATAATGAATATATTCATTACCTGATATTGAATATATTCATTATGTGGAGTATTGGTCCATATACATATCGCATCTTGATCCTTTCTACTTTTCCTCCCTTCCCTCTATCTCTCCATATCCTCAGATCCCTTTCCCATCTCATAGCCTATCTTGATAATACACTTTCAAAACAGATATTTATTTTATTATAATCTTAATATGAGCTAAAACCTAGATAAGACTGATAAATCATCACAGTCATATAGCTAAAGAAAGATCCCTGAAAATATAACAATAAAAACTACAGTTGTCTTAAAATGGAATAAGTGGCCTTGAGAAGTTGTGAGCTTTCTGTCAAGGAAAGCATTTGAATTATAGTCACTGAACAGGAATGTTGTAGAGGGCATCATGTTTTGTTTTGTTTTGTTTTGTTTTTTGTACCAGGGATCAAACTCGGGACCTTGTGCTTGCGAGGCAGGTGGTGGAACCACTGAGCTAAATCCCTGGCCCTGCATCCTGTTTTATTTAAAGCACTGTTTATAGTATGACTTCTAAGGCTATTTTTAATTTTCAGAGGCTATAATTGTAGAAAAGTAATGGATAAAAAAATTATCTATGTGTAATAGGGCCATATGAAATCGATACACGTTTTAAGAAGGTAGCATATCATTCAATGTTCTTATCCACAAGCAACAGCTAAACTTCTACATAACTGAAATTAGTTATTTGGTGGTCCACAAATTGGAATATGGAGAAACAAGCTTGAAAAAAATGGGTGGGAATCAAAGAAGTCTAGACAACGACAATCACAGTCAAGTCCAGGCTGGAGGATTAGTCTGATAAGAATGTTGCTTCGTTATTATGGCTTTCTATGTTGTTGAACACAGCTGTCACTAAATACTTCAAACTAAGATCATGGGGCAATCCAGTTGCTAGTGCACATCTTGCAGGATGCTGGGAAATGCATGAATAAAATTGACTTCTTTCTTTTTGCATTACTGGCTAGAGTTTAAATGTTGAATGGAGCATCAAACTAGCAAAGCCAGACTCAGGTGCTTATACCATTACTAATAATTTGTTTTACTTCAGCTTCTTAATGAGGATGAGTTTCTTACTTTCAACCTAGGGATATCAAGGCGTTCCTTTTATAAATGGGAAGAGTTGAGATTCTAATAAGTCAAATCAAAGGAAAATGTCCACCCCCATGTTTTTATTGAATGATTTAATGTTCAAGATTTTGTGTCTTTTTAATGTTGATGGATCCTTGATCCATGGGAAGCAGAAAAGGAATTCTGTGGCTTTTGCACATTTTGATTTACTTGCAAATGTTCTTATTCTCCATCTTATGGACCAGTACTCTATCTTCTCAGTAGAGTGCACAAGGTAATGACTATTCATTATCGATTCTATACTTGTATTTTTTCTAACTAGAACAAAATAATCAATTTTAAGGAAATAGATGCCTCTCCTCAATTCAGGGTTTCAAATTACAGGTTTCCTGGGAAATGCCAGAACTGCATGTGGCCTGTTGTTAATGATCTAAGACTGCCTATTTTGCTAAATGTTAACTGTGGTATGAAAATGTGATGCTATCTGTAGTAGAGCTCACTAATCAAAATAATTATACCCACTCTGCACATTTCACATGCCTTCACTTAAGTAGGATCAAGTATCACTTAATAAGAACCTTTGTGTAAAGCTACATTCTCAAGAGGCTCTCACTTCACACTGAATGGGCTCAGAGTCTATTACAGGGAGAATGCATAGGTGTGAAGATCCTTATTTTGCAGTGTTGGGATATATTAGCACCACAGAACTGCTTTTTCTCCTCTGGTGTAGTGTGACATACATACAACAGAAACCAGTATGCTGGCCTGGTTCATGAGAGTCTTACTGAAAAAATAAGAAATACAATTCAAGCCAGATCAAGTTACCCATACAACAACATCCATACTCTTAACCCAATTATTAAAACAATCTTCATCCCTAAGGAGAAGCAGAACATTATCAGAAGTGGGAGAAAAAAGTTTCATCCATAATTGGAAGAGCAAGTTTTACTCAGAATGTAAAGGTCTTTGGAGGATGGGGCTTTCCCAGTGATATTTTCTTCTTTTGTCTCCCATCATCTTATGATGCAAACTATTCAATAAAGAGCATAAGAATTTTCCTGTCATTTTCTTTACCCTGGTTGTAAGGTTATTACCAAGGTTTATACTGTCTTCCTCAACAACCAGCATGTATCATCCCACATACTGCAAAAACATCTAATACTACATTACTTTCAAGTACAGGAAAGGTAAAAAAAAATAGGAAAGCTAAATGTTTTTTACCTACCAATTTCACCGTGGTTAGGAGAGAAGATTGTAAACACAAAAATAGGAATTTCAGATATCACTAGATGGTGCTATTCATAGTTTTAAACTGCAGGATATTTGAAATTTGAAAGTACTGTATGGGGTGGGTGAGGTAACAATGAAAAGAAGGATATAGAAAAGGATGGGCTGACTCCTTGATAAATTAATAAAGCCTAGCTAGTATCTGCTTGTTAAACATCAAGAGAAACTACATTATAAATATGATTTTCTGTTTTCAACACATAGTACACGATATATGCAGGTCACAGTTTCAAAGATCAGCTGATAATTTGTTTTCTATGTGTATGTTCAGATTCTCTGAAAAACATATACCAAGATTGGGTTAATTGCTCCAGGATTTTTGAGGGAAAATGCTTAAGAAAAAATGGGGCAGGAGCCAGAATGGCTAGTTGAGTGACCCAACCACAATGAAGGTCTGACCCATAGTGAAGGATAAGGGGAGAAAAGACCTTAGAATGTGTACTCTTGGAAGCCTCTCAGGCCCTGGAGCTAGTTGTTCTAGCCCAATATGTGTCTGCCTTATCATCCCTACCATGTTCACAAATTGTAAGAGCAGCTGTAGGAATGGGAATGTGTAGCAGACACCTCTGCCGAGTATTAGTAGGCTGTAGTGGCACAAGCTTCTTGACCTTCCATAATTTGGCTGTGTCACATTGGAAGTAGTGATATAGAGGGAAGAGATATAATTCCCAAACCTTCTAGATATCCAAAACATGAGTTCATGTTCTCTAAAATTGAAGAATGAATTCTAGGAAAGACGGAGGTTAAGAGTAGGAAAATTTATTCAGAGAAAGAAAGCTTCTGTCTAAGAGAGACAGAAGGGGGACTGGAAAGTGGGTTGCCTGGGACCCTATTTCCCATGGGATATTTATGGAGCAAAGCCACAAGGTAAGGAGGGTTCAAAGTGGTGCAAAACTATAAGACTCAATGGAAAATTACAAGATGGGCATGAGGTGGGGCAAAACCATGACCAACCAATAAGATAACAAGTATAGGTAATGTTGATTAAATGGGGGTCAAATGTGGGAGCAAGTCACTTAGCAAGCATACAGAGATTTTTAGTAAGGGTGGGCCAGGGATATTTCCTGGAAAGGCTGGGTTAAGACCTTGGCCCCCATCCAGGTGATTGATACCTATTTAGAATATCAATCACTGCTATTCATCGCCAGGTGAAGCAGGAAGATGTAGTAATTTCTCTTCTTTTATAATGTTGCCCTTCAGTGGATGTGTCTTGATTGTTCTCCATATTGGCTTTTTGACTGTCCTCCAAATTGGCTTCTTGAGGGCCAGTCCTGTCTAACTGCCCACAAGATGTCTAATTAATGTACCTATCTACAGTAGTAGCAGAGCTTGGCTGAGTTCACTCTCAGTCAAGGTCAACTGACTCCAACCAAATTCTTCCCTTCTGAATTAACTGTTCTCTTCAGCAAAGATACGCTCCTGCACTCATTCTACACTCCTGTCTGCTTGATACTTGTTATCAGCAGGTGTCCCAAAGGCTGCCCAGTTTCCCCACTTCCCACACTTGTAATGAATAAACACTGGATGCCCTGGGAGTTCTTTGTCTTTGCTGTCCAGAGCAGCTTAGACCAGCCTGAAACTCAGTTTTTCTCAAGTATCTGTCTGTGTTTTTTTTTAATTCCCACTTTCCTATGTTGCAGATGTACTGGCTTGCAGGTGGCCAGGACCACGGCAGGGATCTCTGGTGACTCTTATTACCCTTTCCCTATAGGAATGGATTTCAAAGCACAAAAGCTGGAGCATTCTTTCAAACCTCCTAGGTTTCACCACAAGGCAAAACACTTCTGAGGATGCTCCTACATAATGAGGTCCAAACAGAGAAGGTGGCAGGAAATCTGGATACTGTTAATGTGAGACCACAGGGAACCTACCTAAGAAATGCCATCTTGGCTTGTGAGTAAATTCCCCTCATACCCTTCCCCTTATAGAGTGCTTGAATTCCCCACAAGATAGCTGTTTTTCTGACCACTTGCTCTGCTTCTGTAAACACGCTTTATTGCTCCTCGGGAACAGATGGTGTCTGGTGCCTCCCTGTAACCACAGAACCCTATAGCCACAGAATGTCCTATCTTGACAAGATAGGTGGCTTAAAAAAAAACTGAGTTGTGAAAGATTTTCAAAGCTGGCTGAAGGACATGTTGACCTCTCCCTGAACTTCTTTCTTTGAGTTACCTATAAAAGCTGTGCTGTCCCCTGCTTCTGGGCTTCACTTCTCCTAGAGGGTAGAGTCTATGTGCATGAATAAACTCCTTTTAGTCTTTGTCCCGGTGTTTGGTGATTTTCTGGCTCTCTTGGTGTAACAGTTAATAGTTTTGACACTTAATATTGAGGCCATACTCTTAAGTGAAATAAATAGGATACACATGTGTAAATACTGAAGAGTTTCTTTGGTGTGAGAAACTGAAAGTGCAAATAAGGATAAAAATGTACAGTAGATAATGTGAAATAGGAAGAAAAGATCCAAAGGGGAAGGGGAAACAAAAAAGGTAGGGGAAAGGAAAGAAGGGAAAGGAATAAATATGAAAAAAGAAAAAAACAGAAACAAAATCTTTGTAAATAGGGAGGGGTGGAGGGGTCAAAAGGGGGGCAGGGGAATGGGGAAAAAATAAGAACTAAGACACATCATGTAAAGGTAGAAGATCCCAATGATGAATGTAACTGTATTTTATCCCTAAAATGTACCAATAAACTAAATGGAAAATAATTTATTGAGAGAAAGATAGATTCTGTCTAAAAGAGACAGAAGGGGGACCACAAAGTGGGTTACCCGACCCTCCCACTTTTCAAAGGTGTTTTATAGGACAAAGCCGAGAGGTGAGTACAAAAGTGAGACAAAACTGTGAAGACCCAAAGAAAAATTAGAAGGTGGGCATGAGGTGAGACAAAACCATGGACAACCAATGAGATTACAGGTACAGTCACCCAGATAATATCGACTGACTTCTGTTAATCCTATCATTGGTGACAAGAGGATGCAGTGTCAGAAAAGTAAGCTTACTGTCTATGCACAAATGACTAAACATGAACATACATTGTACAAAGTGCTATGGAAACAAAATCCTCATTAAAGGAAAAATCAAATTGGTACATACTCTATTGGCAATGTCGTTTTACTCAAAGCTACATAGACAATGGAATTTTCAAACTATAGACAAATACAATCAAACTTAATGCAGATACCACATTTCATAGTTTTAAAGTACTTATATTAATTAGTTAACATAAAAAATTAATTTCCCACAAGTTACAACAAATTTGCATTCAGGTTTTACTCAG
>NW_004624833.1:4196938-4214836 GCF_000247695.1 Heterocephalus glaber | reverse complement strand
TTAAAAAAGTACATTTCATTAGAAGTAAAAAAAGGAAAATGCATTCCTCTGAATATACAATATTTAATGTATTTTACTTTAATCTATTTAAATATTTCATGTAATTGTAATATAAAAATAATTTTTAAAGAAGTGTTTTCTAAATATCTGGAGAAAAATAAATTATCTGGGGGAGATTTGTACTAATGTTGTTAAATAACAACACACAGAAGAAAATCCCAGGTGATTATGAAACAGTACTTTAAATACTCCTACTGGAATATTTCTGAAGCAAAATAAAATGCAAATTAAAACTAGAAATTGCTTCCAGTAATTTTAATGTTGGTGGTAATGTTGATATTATAGTGAGTTTGTTTAATATGTATTGTGCAATACTGTAAATGAATAATTATTTCAGTAATATTGAAATACAGATGAAGCAAGATCAAGCAGTGAGGCACAACCTATATTCCTGAGTTGGAATTAATTGTACAAATGATTTTAAATATTAATTAAATAAGCATATATTTATGATGTATTTCATCATTATAAAATAAGTAAATATTTCTTAGGTCTAAAAATGAAAAAAACCTAGAAACAAAAACTAACCTATGAACAATAAGTAATACTACTACTTAAATTTAGTCTCTAATAACATCACATAAAAAGGAAGATAAGCCTGAAAAACTTATGATATTTCATAGCAAGGAAACAGACTATCCATGGAATGTCAAAAACACACCAGAGACAATTTAAAGAGGATTTTACTGAACAAAGTTCAAATAATTTAAACATAAATAAAGAAAATTTCTGCAGTATCTTTTAAATATATCAAATACCAATACTATCTGTATCAGTTATGATTCACCCAAGGAGATTTAATATAATACAATTATTCCTTGCTTAATGGATCCACCTATTTAATGACTGTTTGAACTTATGACTTGCCTCAGGGACTTATGACCTATCTTCTTTTTTTATTTTGTACAGTTATGTATATCTTGTTTATATTGCCTCGATGTCTTTTTTTTTGTATAGTACACCTTGTTTCTACAGTGCTGCAAGTTTTGCTGATTATACTGTACAGTACAGTACTGTAGTTTTATGGTCTGTTATACATTGGACTATTGTATATAAGAGTTATGCAAATAAAAGCAAAGTCATCAAGTTGAAGTTTCCTTTGACTATTTCTTTGTTCTGAATATCGTAATGTGCATACTATATACAATTTCTCATTTAGCAAGCAAATCATATACCAACCTGGTCACAGGAACTGAACTCAGTTGTTAACCAAAGAGTATCTGCATAATATTTATATATCATGATATATAAAAGATTTACAATGAAGGCTTATAATGGCCTCCTGAAGAGTCAGGAATGGAAGAATGCAAAATTGACATTTGTGTGCGGAAAAGTCAGAGGATCCAAGTGAAAATCAAAGGTCTGGAGTTCACTGCAGAGTCTGGTGTGAGTCCACGTCAGAAATTCCAAGGGTTAGCATTGGAATGGTAAAGAGCCTGCACTGGAAACCTGAAGAAACAGGACTAGCACATTTAAAGGCAATGACAAAGACCAGAGCTCCTCTGAAGAAACAAAAGGGAAGGCTTTCTTCTTCTTTCCCTTTTTATTCTATCCAGGCTATAACCCTATTTGTTGGTGCCACCCGTGGCACCAACAAATCCATGGCAGGTCTTTCCTCCTCAGTTTGAAGCTTAACTCAAATATCCACAGATACTCCTTGAACTGTGCTCTACTATTTCACTACACGTTTATTAACCCATTCAAGTTAACATCACAACTGACTATCAAAATCTACCCTTGTTAACTCAAAAACCACACATTTCTTTAAAGCTTATTTAGTTTCCAAATATGGTAGCAAGTTCATTACTATGCCTAACATGATACAAGTATCCTGTGTACAAATAGAAACATACTAATTCCCTCTCCAGAATAGAAAGCAAGGATTTTTGAGGGATGATGCTTATTTTTTTCCTGTCTTAGTTACATTCTCATCGCTGGGACACACAGTTGTGGCTCATAGTTGTGGAAGTTTTAGTCTAGATTTGGCTGGCTCCAAGGGAGTGTGGCATGGTAGAGGGGAATGGGAGAAGAGGCTTGCTCATGATATGGCAGTCAGGAAGCTGAGAGAGATCAAGGGGGAGGAAGGGAGAGAAACTCTTCCAGGCCTTACCTCCAGTGACCCACCTCCTCTGACCAGGCTTCACCTCCCAAATGACATTTAGCTAGAAACTAATCAGTGGACTAATCCACTGATAAGTATTACACCCATGATCCAATTACCTCCCAAATGCCCCATCTATCAGCACATGAGGCTTTGGGGGGACATCTAGGTATTAACCATAACACTAACATTTTATCACTTAAATATTACAATGTAAATTTAACAATACTTATTAAATGGTATTGTCCATCAACATTATGTTACAAAGAAAGAAAAGAAAGGCACATGCTTTATATATATGCATATATACACAAGCTTATTGACAAAATAGAAAAAATATGATTACAATCCTTGTTTTTGTGACTGGTCACAAGATTATAGCTGGTATTCATAACTGCATTCCTCTGCTAACCATTTGGTATTCCCTTGGCCTCCAGCAAATACATCAGCAAGTCTTGGTTCTTTCCCTTACAGGATGATGCACACCTTCATTCCTGAAGGTTTTGTGTCATTTGTTATCCTGCCCAGCTTGGGTTGTTGTAGTTTCTCATTGACCTTAATAGCAGGGTATGCTACTACTAGACATCCTGATGAATCTCCTACATTCCAAATGTACTCTTCCTTTCCTCCCTTGTGGAGTGGTAGCCTTATTTCCCCTGTGGTAGTCTGGATCAATCACTCCTGCCAACTCTGTTGCTCCCTATTTAGCTTCTTTACTCACTGGCATGAGGAGGCCCACAGGATCAGGAGAATGTTTTAGGTTCTAGCTCAGTGGAACTATTTTTGTGCTTCCTGGTACAAGCCTTACTCCCTCTAGAACTCAGATTTCTGGGCCAGAAGAGCATAAGGTCACAGGAGCAAGAAGCAAAAATTTTGTTAGTGAGTCATTAGGGGTAATGGTGAGTGGTATCACTTTCGTTTGATTTCTGGGCCTGGGAGTCTTGACAATTGGGGGAAAATACCACATGGTTGACACTGATTCTAAACATATACCAAATAAATTAGTAACACTTTTTTAACTCCACGAGCTGTAATATTAAATTCAGAATCTCTACTTAATGTGCTTATATTGAGAAACTCAGTCTGATCCAAATGTATGTTTCTACTACCATTATCCCAAACCCTTAAATTTCTTTCCCATACTTGTTCCTCTGACCTTTAATTCCTTTTACAAGGCTTAGAAAACTCAAGAAGCTCTTTAGAAGTATAGCAGCAGATTTACATTGTGTACACATTGTGTACCTCAGCTTTAGGAGCCTTCTGAACTTTGAGCCTGGTTATAGGCCTAAAGGCAAAAGTGGGTGGTAAGGGTGGGTCCTGAAGAGCATCAGCAATGTCTTGTTTGGTAATGGTGTCGGGCAACACAGGATTAGTTTCCTCAGGTATAAAAGAGGCCAACAACACAAATCGTGGGGGTAGAGATGACCCCATCACTGAGGGTAGGGTAATCTCTTCTGGCAAAATGATCTCATCAGTTCAATGTCCTTAGCATTGTCAGGATCTTCTCAAATATAAAAATGGGAATCACCATCTTTCCTTTTTTTTTTTTCCTGGACTTTCTTTCCAAGGATATTTATCTAGCAAACATCCTAAGAGATAATGATTTGTGTTCCATTTCAGAGCCATGGGTAGGTAGGCTTGGTATCTGCCCATTATAGTAAAAGATAATAATTCCTCTGCTAGGTCTGATGGCACATGCCTATAAAACCCAGCACTCAGGAAGGCTGAGGCAGGAGAATCTAGAATGCTACCTGAGCCTGGGCAACATAGTAATTTAGCAAGACACTGTCTCAAAATAAAAAAATAAAAATATAAAAGTAACTTAAAACAGTATGAAGGCTTGGGTTCAATCCCTAGAACCATCCAAAAAAATTTTTTCTCCCTCTGCAGCGTGAAGTTTTTTCTAGGTCATTATAAAAGCTTTTGTTTTCATATTTCAGGATTTTTAGCTGTGATACAAGCACACTGTGTGTTTGCAGCTTTCCTCTGGAACTCTTTGCATTACTTCCCAGGAACCTGAGGGGAAAAGATATAATGCAAGCATGACCAAGTGTCTTGTGCTATACCATGATGAAGTCTTTTGTCTCTGACCCAAGGATCACTTGTCTTTTGCCAACATTCAGGCCAAATTGTCAGCTTACAAGTTGCTTAAAATCTGAGAATCTTTTACAGTTCTTGACACTTTACACTTCCATATAAATGTTAAGACCATCTTGCTAATTTCTGTATTCGTATTGCAATTTTGATATAACTGTTAAATTTATGGATCAATTTGGGGATGATCGTTATCTTGATAATGTATAGTCCTGCTTTATCTCTGCAGTTTTTACCTCCATTTAGTTTTATATTTTTTAATTCTTCATGGCAATGATTTTAATTTTCAGGGTATAAATCTTATACTGCTTTCAATAAATTTATTACTGTTATATTTATTTTGATACTATTGAAACTCCAATTTTTAATTAATTTTATCTTCAAACAATTGTTAGTATATAGAAATGCAGTCAATTTATGTTTATTGATTTTGTATTATGAAAATTTACTACAACTTAAAATAGTTTATTTTTGTAGATTTCTTGGGCTCTTATACATATAAAATTATGTTCTCTGTAAGTTAATGCAGTTTACTTCTTACCTTTTCAGTTGATATGCCTATCATCATCATCATCATCATCATCCAACTTGTTGCACTACCTAAAGCCTCTAGAACAACAATGCATACAGTGTTGAAAGTTGATTTCCCTACTTTATCTCTAACCCTAATTATGCTGTTAGCTGTGGAATTTTCATAGACATTTGTTATAGGTTGAGTATAATTCTATCTGTTCTTGTTGAAATCTGTTAGTATAAATTGGAGTTGAATTTTGTTAAATGATGTTTTTTTGTATCTACTATGATAACCATTTGGGTTTGGGGGGGGTTCTTATTGTTGTTGTTGTTGTTTGTTTATCTGAAACAGGGTCTTGCTATGAAGTTCAGGCTGGGCTTGAACTCACAATGTAATCAAGGCTGGCCTCAAACTTATGATGATCTTCCTGCCTCAGCCTCCCAAGTGCTGGAAGTACTTAGCTGTACTTCCGTGCTCTGTGATAACCATTTATTTTTGTCCACTATTCTGTTAACACATATATTCACTTTATATTATCTGGATAAATACTACTTGCACATTATGATTAATATTTTTTTACTTTTTGTTGTATTTGATTTAATAATGCTCTGTTAAGGAATTTTGACTCTATAGAGGGGTATTTTGCTGTCAGTTTATTTTTTATGATATCTTTGGCTTTAATACAAAAGTAATATGGCCTCATGGAATGAGTGGAAAGTGTTCCCTGTTTTATGAAATATTTTGTGAAAGGTTAGTATTGCTCCTCCTAAAAGTATTTGATAGAATTTAACTGTAAAATTCTCTAGATATTTCTTTTCCAGGAGATTTTTAGTTACTAATTCACTTCTTCACTGAGAGTTGGAGTAGGAGGAGTGTGGGATGATAGCAGCTCTGAGCTACAACTCCATGAGTTCCCACTACTTAGTGTCTGCAAGCATAGACACTTTCCAGGTTTTTGTACACATCTAGCTATTTCCAACTGGATGAAGTAGCTATTATTTTTCAGTTTTGTCCAGTTTTATAAGTGCTTTTGTAGAGATAAGTGGATAAAAATTATTTTTTTCATGAGAGTAATACAGACACATACTTTGCTTCCTGTTGAATTTTCAACATCTAACAAACACAGGTACTCCCACAGACCAAATATTTTAAAATGTTTAAAAAGTGATGTTGTCTTGTACATAGTGGTAATTACTATATATAGATATAGATATAGATATAGATATAGATATAGATAATGTAATAGATGAATTATTTGTGAAAACTATAATTAGGTGTAGCAATACTGATTTTTCAAAATTGTATGGGTACTTTAGAATTGTATTTAAAATAATAGCTGTGGTGAGAATGACAAGAGAAAAATTGAAACTTATTTGCTGAAAACCAACTATGTACCAGGTATAACACACACACATGCACACACACACACACACACACTCACCCCAGCACAGATAAGTGAGAGAGAGACAGAGGGACAGAGACAGAGAGACAGAGATGGAGAGACAGGCAAAGCATACTTGTATAAAAATATATGTGTGATATATAAACTCATTTATTTTTACAGAAAGCCCATGAAGTAAATATTATGACTTCTCTTTTACAAATGGAAGAATTTTGATTTAGAGAGAAGCTAAATAACTTGTTTATAACCACAAAACTATATGAATCAGAATTTTAAATGAGATATGTTTGTGTCAATAAACATATTGTTACTGAGTTTTCTTTATCTACATACCACAGTGCATTGGATGGTTATTGGCACACTGAAACTCAAAAAATATGTTGAATAAGCAAAGATATTTTAAATTTTTAATGTGACATCTGTTCCCCTGAATCAAAAACTCCTATTTTTAATTACTTTCCTACTTGGATTAATACTTCATAATTGGTGTTTTCATAGAGTCACGTTTATGGCTACAGACACCTTAAGGTGCTTGTATGTGTCTATATAGCATGTGATATAAACATCATATATATGTATATATATAATATGTATTGTTTTGCATGCATATATATGCACAAATAATGTAGAATTAGGCTATTTAACTTGTGCATATTAATGCTATGAGAAATTATTTCTTTTAAAGTTTTATTTTTAAAATGTAAATATTCACTAAAAGTTTAAAATACTATGCTTTGCAAATTATGATAAAAACGTTGATATCAACCTTAAAAATGTAAAGATATATGTGTTTTCTGTATTTGGGGGAAGTGTACATGAATAAAAATGAACTTGGTGTACCAAATATTTGGAAATAACTAGCCTATTAGTAAGGAATGATTAAATAAATAATATAATCATACACTGCAGTGTCAAGAATATTTAAAAAAGCGATCTATGTTCACTGACAATAAGCTCTTCCCAAATTAAAAAGTATTTCTTTTATTTTAAATTTACCAATATGAAGACCACTATGTTTTGTTTTGTTTTGTTTTGATTTGATTGAGGTATGGGATTGAATGCAGGATCCTTACATTGCACTACATTCCAGCCATTTTTATTTACATGGAGTCTCCCTTGGCAACTAAATTGCCCAGTTTGGGCTCCATTTGTGATCCTCCTGCCTCAGTCTCTCAAGGAACCACCATGTCCTACTTGTTTGATAAAACTTGTATGAAAATGTATCTTCATGAATGAAAAAGGATAGCCATCCATTCCTTATAGAATCTTCAATTTTTAAGATTTCAAGCACTGGAATTAAAATGAAATAAATGAAAATGCAGTAAAAACAAATATTTTAAAACTGTTTTATAATCAAACATAGTTGATAGCATGACCCCATTATGACAAAGTACATAAAAACATGCTTGCTTGCTCACATGTGCACATACACACAAACACATGAAAATTCTATTCAGGTCTCCATGATTTTTCCATAAGGCCCAATTTTTATTTTGTGAACATCTACAAATATTCTATGCATATATAATTGCATAATTTTTTGTGTTTACTTTAAAGGAATAGGAACATGCTATACACACTTCAGCTCATTGCTTTTTTATCTGGGAGACTATTAATCTCAGTAATACAGTGCTCTCCTTTTTCTTTGATATGCCCTATCATTGTATAGATGTATTATAATACAGTTTAACTTTTTCTTATTTATAATATTTCATACTAAATATCTTAACCTAAAATATATAAATAATAATTTAATAACATATAGAATAGGACTGTATATATTATTACCTTATCTTAATCATTATGTAAGGTTAACAGTATATTACCTAATATTGTGTTTGGATTAGATTTATAGTACATATCTTCATCACTATTGTTTCTACTAAGACTTGGTATCTACTGTAACTTTGTTCTCAAAATTTTAAATTGATATTCTCAGACATTTCTGGTCCATAAAAATCTTAAGATGAGCTTTTGAGTACTTTTAAAGCACTTGCTAGAATTTTGAAAGAACTTGATTTGGGGTTATATTGACAGTAATTGGTATCTTCATAGAATTGATTCTTTCCAACTATAAACATGGAACACTTTTCCAACTAGGTTGTTCAATTATGTCCCAATCATGTTGTTCCATTTATTTGAACATTCTGTTTTCATCTTTGGATCCTAGCCTTTGAGATTCTTCTTTCTATATCTTTCTATATCTTAGGTATACTTTTTATATGTGTAGAAAAGAGAGAATGCCTGAGAGAACGTATAATCCATCATGGACTAGAAATCTTATTCAGATTTCTTTCATACTATATGTCATAAACACCTTCATTTTATTTACCATCTTGATATTTTAATGGATTCATAATAAATCATTTTCAATGGCTGAAGAATATACCAAAGTGTTGGTATACCATTACTATTTAGCAAATTTTCTACTGATGGATAGTATAATTTTTAACTTTTTAATTACATATAATATTACAATGAACATACATGTATATAAAGCTTTGCCTACATGTCAGAGTCTCAGTCTTTTTTTAAGTTGAATTACTGTGTTATTAACAAGAAAACTTGTTAATGTGTGCAAGGATAGAAAAGGCAAGTAGGGAAATAAAATTTATGTGTGACTACATCCTAAACCCAGTTGAAAAATTTCCAGTTCCCAGACTTCCATGTGCAAAGACTGTAGTTGTGACTCCCAAATATTCCTCTTGCATTTACTGCAATAACCACCAAGCTCTCTGAATCACAATTACATGTAGCTGCATATGACAGAGGAAAACAGTAATGATGACTTAAATGACATAGTTTATTCATCATTCTTTCACATATGAAATAATTTCAAGTACAGTATGATCATTATATTATGTGAAGATTTCAGCCTCAGGCTTTTTCCATTTCACTATTTCACCATCTTTATGACATGACATTTACCCTCACAATCTGACTGTGAGATATCCAGTCATGTGTGTCTTGAAGTAGGATAGTTAAGTTGGATGAGAAGGGGCAATGGGGATTCACTAACTCATAGAAGATTTTCAAGCCTGAACTAATCATTTCTACTTACATCATTAAGCAAAAGTTGCACTTGGCTAATTTTAGAGACTGGAAAATGCAATCTTTATTCAGTTTACCAGATGTCTAATTAAAAATTAGATATCCTATTCCTAAGGATAAACAGATATCAGGTTAGTCTCCTATGCCCAAACCAAAATCCTGAGTAGATAAGCTTTCATCAGAGTGAAATATTCTTGTTCTAGACAGGCTTTTTATTGGATTTAGGCTATCCCAGAGGTTACTTGTTGCAAAGGCAGAGTCACCTATATACAGTTGTCCAAAATTATTTTTTCTTCATGTCTGTTTTAGTTTACCATCAAATTTTCAGGGATAATTTTCCTGTAATTTCATTTGTGCAATGTCTTTGAATTACCTTTACCTAGAAGTAAAAGTTACAAAAATGATTATGAATTCATTATGTTTTTCCTATATTTCTCATCAGTGTAACTCCTTTCTTTATGACTTGTAGTTAACAGATATTACTATTTCTGGTCAAGATACACACACACTCACACTATAAAATATTTGCACAAAAAGAGAGTGAGAGACACAAAAAGTTTGTAGAAGTGACTAAAGGAAAAGTGAGTGTAACCTCCTGGGTCACTTCCACTGCTTAAGGATCTCTTTATCTGTTACCCAGGCAGGAAATTTGTGATTGGGGAAGCCTGTTCCCAGAAATCTAGAAATGAGAAATATAAAGTTAGGTCCTAATTTGCAGCACATCAGAAAGAAATGCAATGAGGATATAAGTGAGAACAGGTTTTCACCTCAGTAAATATAAAGATAGCACCAGTTTATGATTGAGAGAAATAAAACAAGTAGAGAGTCAAGGAAATCTGGAATGAAAAACCGTCTTGGCCATGATTTCCATAGAGACAGGAAGAAGGTGATAGAAGGCCTTAAGAGGTCAGCCTGTACATAATTATTATGAGAGAAAATTGCTTCATTCCAAGGCTGGAAATGATGCTGATAATTTTTTCTCCATTTTAAGTAACAGCATGGAAGTCATAATTGGTATGAGGAGGCATGGGCACCACAGTTCAGACTCTTGCTCCATGGGAAAACCCCAGAGGCATGTGCAATGCTGGATGATAATGACAGCTGTGACTATCAAATCATGCAGCCCGCCTTTCAGAGGAGACTGAGGGGTGACGCCAGAGACTGAATGGGTTATCTGTAGGTCTCCAAGGAGAGGAGTGAGGAGATCTTTGCATGAATTGCCAAAAAAAATGACAAGTTTATTTAACAGGTATGGAGAAGGTGAAAGGAACTATATGTAGTGGTGAATTTTTAAATACAAGATTGTTCTTTCAGAGGAGATTAAGAAAATCATTCCTGGAGATTTGAGATTATATTTAATGGGAAATTCACTCGTTTGATATAAATATCTTGTTTTCTACTGTATTTTGATTATTCTTGCAAACCAAAAATCAAAATGAGGCTCTCTTTCCTCAAATATCTGTAAATTTTAGTAACAATTGCAAACCATCAAAGAATTTAAGCATAAATCAAAGACTTTTGATATCTGTAGGTTATCTAGCTTCTATTAAGAGTTTATTGATAGACTAATATAAGAAATATATGCATCATGAAGAAACAAGATAAAAATGGTAGAAAATGCCCTTTTTACTTTATGATAAAGTATGTAAATTTTTAAGTAACAAATTAGTTTATATGATATGCTTCCAACATTTAAAAAAATTGATCTGCAGACTTAAAGGTGTATAAAAGATCTGAAAGAAACAGTCCTACTTTATTGGTATACTAAGAGATTTGGACCTAGATTAGCAATTTCAAAAGAATTGCCTTATCCCAATTGGATGTTTTACCAGATCATGCTAACAACTGAAACATTCAGAAGAGTCAGAAATTCTTTTTTCACCTTTTAAAGGTGATAATGTAACCAATATGCTTCATGGTTATAACACATTCACTCTGAAGATCAAGCTCCATACTGAATCCCTCAGGAATTTTGTGCTTGTCTACATCATAATGGCTATAAATCACTTTTCTTATAAAGATATACAGACCAGACATTGTGGACCCAAAATGCTTAACACTAACCTTATTGGACTTGCTAAATCTCTAAAGAACTCAGTAAAATAGTATTTCATATTGAGAAATTTGTTAAAGTCCCTGAGCATTTGGGGAATGTGTGAGTAGACTGTGTACTGAAGAGATTATTAGCTCTTTATAACATGGCACTGCATGTTCAAAATATTCAAATCCATTAAACTCCGTATGGAAAGGTTTGGTTCTGAAATGTTTGATTATAATACCGTAGTGCATTATTTCCTACCCTTCCTTAATTGTGGGATACATAGGTATCAAGTATCTGTTTAATTCAACAACGCCAGATCTTAAACAAGAAACTCAATTTCATTTTTACTAATGTACATTAGAGCATGAATAATGATGGATTTAGTGCCCCTTGAATTAGAACATTTAAAAAAATCTCTTCATAAATGTATCAATCAGTGCTTACTAGAGAAACAGATTTAATGCAACCTATAAAAATATATAAGATTGGCTTAAAATGGCCACCCACAGTCTGGTGTGCACCAGTGCAAAAGGTCTTTCTGCACATCAGAGACCCAAAGTACCCAGTTGAAACCCTGGATCTCAGTTTAGTGTCCCATGTGAGTCCATATCAGGAGGCCAAAGGGTCTGCACCAGAAGTCTGAAGGGTCTGGGCTGGAAGCCAGGAAATGAAGACCAAGTTGAGGGTGAGGACTGGAGTTCTTCCAAAGAAACAAGCAAGCCATCCTTCTTCGTTTCCCTTTTATACCATTGTGGTGACAATCTTCCCTAGGGTCTTCCACATCCAGAACTATGCTGAGCCAATTTAGTTGAGCTTTTTTACTCACATTGACACAATCATTTAACTATCACAATAAGGAAATCTTAGCAGCATACTGTCATAGTTTAAATTTAGGATGCCTTTCAAAAACTTCATCTTTTCAGAGGATGGGCTTTTGGTAGGTGATTGGATCATGGGGTCCAATAGCTGACTTCCTATTAGAAGGTTGGGTCTGCCTGAAGGTGGGTCACCAGGGGCATGACCTGGAAAGGTACAACTCCCTCCAGGGCTCCTGCCTTCTCTCTCTGGCTGTTTTCTGGCTGCCATGATATGAGCAGCTTTTCCTCCTTCATACCCTTC
The DNA here is from genome assembly GCF_000247695.1 of Heterocephalus glaber. Next base: position 4,202,454 of record NW_004624833.1, on the reverse strand, counting down.
TGCAATGCCGCTTCTGTCTTGGAGCTGGTGGACCACAGACTGAGACCAAGAGCCAAAATAATCTCTTCTCCTTTAAACTGTGGATATCAGATATTTTGTCCAGCAACAAGAAAGTAAATAAGACAAATATTTTCAATGAGGACTTTAGTTTTACTTAGGAAATCATCTCACCTCTCAGGATCAGATTCTATTAGAAATCATTAATGGTGAATTAATTCTTAGGAAGGGAACATAAAACAGCAGAAACAAAAACATTGGTAAATAAATTTTCTGACAGTTTCTTTGTCCATTTGAGTCATCTTTCTCAATTCTTAGCACAGAAACTGCCAGGGCCAAAGGCAATTAAATAGCCTATCTATAGGCTTCCTGTTAAATTCAAATGACTTAGGGCAACAGTTAACCTCAAATAAAAGTGAAATTAGTTTCAGACTTTTAAAAATGAATTATTTGACTTATTGTGCACTCACTGGGAAGCTAAAAAGCTTGTCACAGAAATTAAGTGCAATAGTATACGTCCCTGTGTCATATAAGATTATCCTGGTGAAATCTGAGAATTACAAATTAATACATAAAAGCTTAAATAATGGCAAAAATTTTTATTATTAATATGGTTACCTAATTTCTTGATAACAGCCATTCTTTCTGGAGTGAGGTGGAATTTTAGGATTGTTTTAATTTGCATCTCTCGACCAATGATGTTGAACATCTTTTCATTTATTTATTTGTCATTTCTTCTTCATCTGAGAAGCATTTATTCATTTCAGATGCCCAATTTTGAACTGGGTCTTCAAATTCAGGGGGTCTGATTTTTTTAGTTCTTTATATATTCTAGATATTACTCCTTTGTTGAGAACCAGCTGGCAGAATTTGTGTCCGTTACTGAGGGTTGTCTCTTCACTCTGCTGGTGGTTTCTTTAACAACACAAAAACTTTTTAATAAGATGAGATCCCCATTGTTGACTCTTTGTCAAATTTCCTGTGCAGTCTGGGTTTTGTTCATAAAATCTTTGCCTACACCAATGCCTTTAAGAGTTCTACCTATTCTATCTTCCAACAGATTTAGTGTCTCTGTTTTAATATTTAGATCTTTGGTCTATTTTGATTTTTGCTTCATGTATGGTGAAAAATAAGGGTCTAGTTTTAATCTTCAGCATGTGGAAAGCCAGTTTTTCCAGCACTATTTATTAAAGAGGTTATCTTTCTTCCAGTGAAGGTGTTCGGCTCCTTTGTCAATGATAAGGTGGCTGAGTGTGTTTGGGGTTGTTTCTGCATATTTTAATCTGTTCCATTGATCTTCTCATCTGTTTTTTTGCCAGTACTATGATATTTTTCTCACAGTAGCTTTGTATAACAATTTCAAATCAGGGATTGTGATACCTGCTGCCTTGCCTATGTAGCCCAGAATTACTTTTGCTATTCTGGGTCTCTTCTGATTGCAAACAAATTTTAGGATTGTTTTCACTAATTCTGTGAGATATGCTATTAGTATTTTGATCATGTTCACATTAAATCTGTATAACAGTTTTGGAAGTATGGCCATTTTCACTACATTGGTTCTTCCTACCCAAGAACAAGGGATACCTTTCCATTTTCTGATATTCTCTTTAATCTCCTTTTTCAGGGTACTGTAATTTTTCTTGTAAACATCTTTTACTTCCTTTGTTAGATTGATTCCTAGGTATTTCATTCTTTTGGATGCTATTGTGAAAGGTGTTTACCTAATTTATCTCTCATTGAGAAATCACTGAGAGTAAGATTTCTCATTTCAGTGAAAAATCAATAACATTGATTTTTGAATGTTGACTATTGATTTTTGAGTGTTGACTTTGTATCCAGCTATGCTCCTGAATTTGGTTCTTAAATCTAAAACTCTTTTGGTGGAGTTTTTGTGGTCTTCTATGTAGAGTATCATGTCATATGCAAATAATGATAATTTAACTTCTTCCTTTCCTATCCTTATACCTTTTATTTCTTTCTCTTGTCTAATTGCTCTGGCTAATGTTTCCATAACTATATTGAATAGAAGTGGTGACAGTAAATATCCTTGTCTTGTTCCTGATTTTCGAGTGAAAGCTTTCAGTTTTTTGTCCATTTAGTATGATGTTGGCTGTTGGTTTGTCATAGATGGCTTTTTATCAGACTGAGATAAAGACCATCTGTTCTAATTTTCTGTATAATTTTTATCATGAATGGGTGTTTGACTATGTCAAATGCTTTTTCTGCATCTATTCAGATTATCATATGGCTTTTGTCCTTGGCTATGTTAATATAGTGTATTACATTTATTGATTTGCATATGTTGAACCATTATTGCATCCCTGGGATGAATCCTACTTGGTCATGCCATATAACATATGCTGGCAGGGCTGTGAGGAAAAAAGGAACCCTTCTCCCACTGTTGGTGGGAGTGAAGACTGGTGAACCACTGTGGAAATCAGTGTGGAGATTTCTGAAAAAACTAAAACTAGAGGTTCCTTTTGACCAAGCTATTCCCCTTCTTGGTATCTTCCTGAAAGAATTAATAAAGCATCATACCATAGTGACATATGCACACTCATGTTTGTAGCAGCACAGTTTATAGCACTACCTAAATCTTGGACACAGCCCAAATGCCCATCAACTTATGAATGGATAAAGTAGATGTGATTTTTTTTTTACACAATGGAGTGCTATTCTGCCATAAAGAAGGATAAATTTGAGACATTTCTAGCTAAATAGATGCATTTTGAGACCATACTATTTGTACTATTGAGATAAATTAGACACATTTAAATACCACATTGTTTCTCTGTTATGAGAGACCAAAAGTGAAAATAAGGTTAATAGATATTGGTAAATGGGAAGAAAATGTCAAATGAGAGGGTGAACATGGAAGGAGAAAAGGAAAAGGAAAGAAGGGACAAGGAAAAAAAAGAATATAACAAAAATGGAAGCAAAGCTTTTGTAAATAAAGAGGGAAAAAGGGGTCCAAAGGGAGAGGTGAATGGGAAAAAGGGAGAAGCAAGATATATCAGGTACAGGTGCAAATTCTCTATGATGAACATGACCATTATCTATATCTAAAATGTGCAAATAAATATTTAGCTTAAAAAATATACTAACCTAAACAATAATATAACATTTAATCCATTTTATATTTTCATTTAAAGCTACAAAATAGAATATCCATTGCTTTTAATAATATAAGGTTATTGGAAAGAAAGCCACATACTGAAATTGTTTTGTTTTGTTTGTTTGTTTCTTTTTTGGTACTGGAGATTGAACTTGGGATCTGTGCTTGCGAGGCAGGCAGTGGAACCACTGAGCTAAATCCCTGGCCCCTGAAATTGTTGCAATTAGCAGAAATGAGAATAGAGTTACTTGTGGTTTCTACTTTCCTCTGCAAATTGCTACTGCTATTCTGAATCTCATTGTGTGTACATTTTCTCAACTTGTTTCTCAATCTATATCCTTTTCTACTCATTCCTGAACACCAACCTTATTTCTCCTCTTTTAGGTGATTCTAGAGTTCTCCACTCTTTGGTGGCAATCTCTATCCTCCACTGTTCTTCCTCCATGAAATTTTTTGAAATGCTCCCATCCAGCCTTTCCTGCTTTGTCTATGCCATTTATTATTTTACCGTTCATTATCATTAATATTCCAACAAATGCTTTAACTTTTCTTTTATTAATTCATCTGAAAATAAATAAATGTCATATCATCTATATGTCCAATCAGTTAAAACCACTGGGGACTTGCAATTAATATGTTTTTCTATTTTTAACACAATAATACAATCCAAAAAAGATCTCAAGAGTTAAAGAAAACTAATCTTAAGCTAATTCCATTTACATTAGTATAATATGCCCCACTTTTCATGACAGAAAGTGGAAACATACTGTTTTTACCTTTATTTTATAAATGTGTTCTAAAATATATGTGAATGCAACCACATGGCTTGTCGTTCTAGAGCATGGGTTGGCAAATGAATCCCGTGAGCCAAATCTAGCCCACCATCTAGTTCTGTAAATAACAATTTATGGGAACATACCCATACCTATGTCTATTGCTGTTTTTGTATCCCAAATTTAGCCTGAAGTATTTGCAACTGACTGACGGCCCATGAAGCCTATCTGAAATGTGATTATCTGTAAATCTTATGAAACCTTTAACCAGAGCATGGTAGGAAACTCAGTGTATGAGTGTGTGAGTCTGTGTGTGTGTTTTGAGGCAGTATCTCATAGTTTGTACACCCCAAGTTTACCCCAAATTTGCAATCTTTCAGCTTTCACCATCTTGACTGCAGGGATACAGGAGTGTGCCACCACATAAATCCATTGTATATGTTTTAACCTTTAAAAGCCTACTTCTTGGTGTCTAAATGTCATTGACCGACAAAGGAAATAGAGACAGTGGAGAAATTATTGATTCAAGGGTTGAAGCAGATAAAATACAAGATGGGCCTTGAGCATTTTCTTGTGACAGCAAAAGAGGAAGTGTTTCAAAAAGGATGAGACATATCAAAAAGGGCCAGGAGGGCCAGGGATTTAGCTCAGTGGTTTTGCTGCCTGCTGTGCAAGCACAAGGACCCAAGTTCAATCCCAGGTACCAAAAAAAAAAAAAAAAAAAAAAAATGGACCAGTGGTGCTAGGAGTTCTTGGTGGGAAGAAGGAACTGACTACACAGGGTTATGAGGAAACTTTTTGGTATAACTTAAACACTCTATAACTTTGTGGGTTTGTTTTGCAGTGTGGAGGATTGAACTCAAGTGTACAGGATAGACAAGTACTCTACACTGAGCTAACCCCTCAATCTTTAAATACTCTATACCTTGATTGTTACATGACCATATATACCTCTTAAAATTCAACAATCTGCACATCTAGAAAGGATGAATTTTATTGTATATAAATCAGACCTCAATAATCCTGACTATTAAAACTTTTCTATACACATGTGAAGACAAGAGAAAACAAGAGAGAAGAGAAGAGAGGAGAAGAGAGGAGAAGAGAGGAGAGGAGAGGAGAAGAGAGGAGAGGAGAGGAGAGGAGAAGAGAGGAGAACAGAAGAAAAGACATTAATATGATGGAAGAGAGAGATTTTTTTGTTAAGAATCTTTGGTAATGCAATGTAATTACTGGTTGACTGTAATAGAAGTATGGTACTTAATTGCCTAAAATTGCCAAGTACATGTGAAGGTCATATTAGAGTAATAAAATATCACACATAAAATTTTAGAAGGCTCCCAAAATAAGAGTAAATAAAATATATTTAAAATGAAGCTTTTCTATACTACAAGAGAAACCACCAACAGAGCTGAGAGACAACCTACAATGTGGGAAAAAAATTTCAGCAACTGTACCTTAGACAAAAGACTACTATCTAGAATCTATAAAGAACTGAAAAAAATCAGACTCCCCAAATTCAAAGACCCAATTCAAAAATGGGCATCTGAAGTGAACAGACATTTCTCAGACAAAGAAGTAAAAGCAGCAAATAAATATATAAAAAAAATGTTCAACATCACTGGTCATTC
>NW_004624833.1:4186309-4196838 GCF_000247695.1 Heterocephalus glaber | reverse complement strand
AAAAAAAAAAAAAAAAAAAAAGGGCCAGTAGCCCCAGAAAGAGCTCCCAGTAGCCAAAGCACAAACAAGTTGAGAAAAAACAAATTGATGATAGTATTGAATTATAACCCACAGAAAAAATTTTATGGTCATAAATGAGTCCACACCGATATAAATAGTTGACACATGCAGATGAAATGAGGGAAATAGATACTGACCATCAGAGCACCACAGTAACAATTACAAAGAAAACCCATCAATAGATGCTGAAATTAGGGGATGAAAATTTAATGAGAAACAGTATATTTTTAGAGTCTCAAATTTTCTCTCTGAAGATATGTGTTAATATCAAATGGAAAAATTTGACAGAAAAGAAACCCAGTAGACACCCCATTACCCAGTGGTCCAGATTAACATCACCACCAAAACAACACACGGACATAATTTCTTTCTAGGTATAATGTAACTCAATCTAATTATAAAAAAATACCATATAAACAAAAAATTACATATAGATCAACAAATAAGTAATCAATACTACTCAAAAACATCAAGGTCATGATAGACAAAGAAGAATAGATGAGATGTCACAGATTAAAGGGTACTAACAGAACACCACAATGAAAAGCAACGTGAAGATCTATCTTATACCCTGAAAGAAAAAAGGGGCACAGTGGAAAAGCTATAAATTATGAATATTCTTCATAAATTAATAATATTATAATGTTAATTTCATAATTTGATCATTGTGCTGTAGTTACGTAAAAATATAAAACATTAGGAGAAATAGATAAAATTTGTGAAGGAACTATCTGTCCTATTTTTACAAGGGTTTCTGTATGTCTGAAGTTATTTCAAAGTAAAAAGTGGAAAGATGTTTTTGGATAAAAAGCATAGTTTTTTGATTAAGAAAACAGACACTCAATGTAATTTCCTCTATTGGGATAATATGAACAGTTTACATTTAGGTTACTAGGACAGAATTTTGAGAAGCTGAAAGAACAATTGCCGTGCTTTGGAACGATTTCTGGGGAGAAGTAGTTTCCTTGACTTTCACACACTCAAAAGTTTAAACAAGGAAAGCATGAGAAATAGTAATTGAGTCGAAGAGGAGGAGGGCATAACAGGATGGCCTTTGTTCCCTTGGGTCCTCATAGCCAAGTATTCTGCGCATGTTCTGACTACATGAGAACCAACCACCCTGAAATAGAACAGCAGGTGACAGACTGGACTGTGGGTGCCACAGAGGTCTCTCTCCTTTCTTTCCCCTGTGGAAGAGAAATTTTATCTTCCTTGAACTCTGAGAAGAACTTGGTTTCTGTGTGTGGCTTATGGAAATCACTGTCATTATATTAGAGGCATATCTTATTTTGCAATAAGGAATACAGAAAGTGAGAACAAGCCATGTGCTGAAAAACAATTAGAAAAAGAAAAAGAACCTTCCTCTATTTGAGTGGATAAACTATGTTTCCTTCTAAATTTATATTAGAGCAAAGCACATTAATTTCAATGACTTGGCAAATATTCAGTGAATACTTTTTGTGTGCCCAACATCCTGCTAGTCATTATTGGAAATTTAAAAAAAAGACACATGACCCTTGTCCTCAAAATGTTCACCATCTCTAGAAACAGCAATTGAATTCACAAGAAAAAAAATCAGAAAATAATATATCATTATAAATAGAATAGTCCAAAAGATGAAGATACCTGATAAAGGGAGAATTCAGCATTGGCGACATAGGGAAAATTAAAAGTTAATCTTCTCCTTGCAAGAGGATAACAATAATACCAAAATATTCTCTTTATTGTAATAATTGAATAAGGTACTCCAGAAGAGAAAATTAAGTCCTCTCCTTACAAGATACACTTAAAGTTTTTCAAGTATATTTTTAAAACATAAGAGTGAAAAAAATACCATTAAAATTACTGGAATAAAATATGATTATATCCTTTTTAGAATAATATATAGAAGGAAAAGTCTTCAATATTAAAAAGGAACATATTTGACTAAATCACAAAATTTGCTTCTCCTGAATCAAAACACTTCATAAACACTGTTTTAAGAAACTGAAATAACAGATTGGGAGACAACATAGGCAATTAATTGGAATAAAAGAGATTTAGAATTAAGAATATGTAATTTAGCAGGTTCACAAACATTAATGAAAGTAAAATGACATCATTATCATCACTAAGCTCAAACTGAAATTTTGGCATTTTCTTTTCTTGTAAATCTAGACAAAAAAACAAGAGTGGCATAAATCATACTGTCAATCTGTCCAGATTCTGTGAAACCTTGAAATTTGAGTTCATGGATGCTTTTCATGTAACCTTGCAATTGTCATCAACCAAGAGAAATCTATGTATGCTCACAACTCCTTCCAAAGTATAGCTTACAGTTATGATTGTTATTTATGCATTTTTAAAAGTTACATATCATAACTTGTTCAGTATCTAATATAGTAATATAATTGAATTCCTTTGGAATCCTATATATTTTATTAAGAAAAAAATTCTGTTATTACTATTAAGGAGACTCAAAGTTTTGGAAAGCAAAAGTGAGAAGGGTGTGTTTTTACTAAATTAGTCCACTGATTGGTTTGCCATAGTTCTGGGTGTGGATAAGGCTCACCTTGGGCATGGGTGGCATCACCCAAGGGGTGGGTAGCCTGGAAAGGATAAAAGGGAAAGGCAGGATGCTGCTGCTGCTTGCTGCTTTGCTGTCTCCTGCCTGCCAGCCATGAGCTATTCTCCTCTGTGATGTCCTTCCACCATGCCACCTTGCCTTGAATCCAGCCAACTATGAATTGAAACCTCTACAAACTATAAGCCAAAATAAACCTTTAACTGTGTGTTGGGTACTTTGTCTCAGCAATGAGAAAAATAACTGACATGAGGTAACTTAGGCTTCTTAGCAAGGGGAAAAGAAGGCAGGGCAGTACTGGTGCCAGCTAACTCACTGCGGAGGAAACTCATAAAACAGAATGCCTTACTGAAAAGAACCTTCCTTCCCTACAAAAGCTCTTGCTAAAATGGACAATGTTTGGGAATGTTGCTTAAGAGGATGAAACATGTTAGGAAACTTCTTGTGTGAAGCCCTGGGTTTGATGGAGAAAGCAAGCACATGCCAATGCGTGTGAGTGGAAGTTAAGAAAAACATCCATCCTGGTTCTCTTCTCTCTTTCTCCTTTCTCTATCCTCCCTCCCATCCCTTCTCCTTCTCCCTCTTTTTCTATCTCCTCCCCTCTTTCCTTCTCTTCATCCTTCTTTCTTTCTTCTTTCTTCGTTTCCTTTCTCTATCCTTCCATTTCTCCTTCCCCTCCTTCCTTCTTTCATTCTGTCTTTCTTTCTGTCAGTTAAAAACTCCCAAAAGGGAGTTTAACAGTTAAATAAGCGTATATACCAAATCCCCCAAACAAATCCAATTGTTATGTATCCTAATCATATAACAATTAAAAAGGTAATTTAGAAAATAGTAAATAATTTATCTCCTCCTAGAGAGCCACAATGTATATTAGATATTAAACATTCTAAGGAGTCCTATCCTTTTCTCAACCCTGCTTCTCCCAAACTGATTATTACCATCTTATAGAACTTACATTCTAAGGTCATTTTGTAAACACTATTTTAATTGTTTAAAAAACTAAAAACATCTTTAGATAATTTTTATAGGGAAGGAAAACTTCCTAATCATCCAGTTTATACTTAAAGCATCACATTAAATGATGATTACAAGTATATTAGAATACATAATGCAGGGTAAATTTCCAAGTCAGCAGGTTATCTGTGAGGTCTGATCATTGTCAAAAGTAGCTTTATGGTTTATGATCCTGTCAGGAACTGCAAGTTCTCCCATATGGACATATATGGTACTCTTTCCCACCCAGTTAATTGTGCCATAAATAATTTTTCCTTATCTGCATATCGATTACAAGGTAATGAATGCCACTTCATGTTATGTGAAATACAAATCAAGCTCCAAGCCCCATGAGATAATTTTCTTGGCCAAACTCCCAGGACCTGTACTTGGGATGAACTTCAGTTGTGTCTCCGGGGTTAGTAAGTGTTATGTTTCTAAGTGATGATCTGTTTATTTCCTGCAACATTTGCAAGCTGTCTTGCTCTCCAATGCACCATTAAGCATTATATTGAGATTTTTAAGGTTTTTAATTTCCTTTATTTTTATAAATTTTTATTCAAATTTATCTCAATGTACATTATGTCCATACCTTGTCTGTGTAGAGAGTTTTGAGGTTATTCTTTCTTTCCATGGTGCTTGCAAAAAAAAAAAAAAATAGCAGCTAAAATTCACAGTTGGCAAAAGCAAATTTTCTTCTCCTCAATCTTTAACATGCTTGTTTCACTGAAAATAATGGCTTCCTTGCAGATGTGCCAAGGAAACTTCTCATTCACTTACTTTCCTCTTCTGATGAAGTCACATATCTGTGCCAGATCTTTTGGGACATGCTAGTACAATTTATCTTTTCTTCAAATAAAATTTAGGGTATCAATTTCACATTGGGAATTTATTTGATATCAGTCAGAGAAATATTTCTATCTTAAAGATATTATCTTTGAAATTGAGCCAGGCTTCAGACTGAGAAAAGGATCAAAAAGGTATAACAACTGTCAAAGAAGTGAAAGTCAACGTGTAAAAAATTATCAAACGCAGAAGCAGAAAACAGTGAAAGTGAAGAATTGGAAGGGGCATTTTCCTTTGACAATTTTGAATAGCTTCATTTCAAGGCTGAAATGCTCAGTGCATTTGCTTAATATTTTCTTCCAAAATTAGTGCTTAAATAATTTCTTTCTGAAGATAAGAATTAGAAAGATAAGAACTAGAAATGGTATTTTTAGCACTAAATTTAAAATACTTTCCCCTGAAATTCAACCCACATGTGAATCAAAAGAATTTAAAATATTTTCTATGGCCTAGGACCTTTCTTTCAATTACCAAACTCTTTGACCTTTTTTTGCCTGTATTTGAATATATTGCCAGAATTATGAAGTTAACAATGAAAATACACCAAATCCATCAAGGCTTTTGTGAATTGAAAACTGAAACTAGTAGATTTGGGGAATAGAATAGGTTTTCAACCATGTTATAAATCATATCATACTATTCAGAAGATGGGTCACAACAGTGTTATTAAATGAGGAGACAGTATAAACTTCAGGGTCTCTTTGTAAGACCATACCTCTCATTCACTTTTTGAGATGGTCCTTAACTTTGTAAATGGGATTCCAATACAGCTGAGCCATCTCAAAGAAGACATAGCATGATACAATATTATTTTGTAAAAGTGTAAACTCAGTGGATATTGAAAACACATAATCACTACAATGAAAATATTTTTATCTTTGATAAGTTGAAGATCCCTAGATGCAACCAAAAACTTTCATATTTTCATGATTAAATTCAGTTGCTTAACCATAATAGTATTTGATCCAAGAGCATCACTGAAAACTTGCAACTATTTTTCTTCTTTTATTCTCTTAATTTACATAAGTTTTGGGCTCTAATTGTCTTTTGCTCTCTTGACCTTATCATGCAAATAGGGTTGGTATAGCTAGAAAATGTATTTTTAAAGACTGTTTGGTATTATATCCCTTGCATAGTTTTGACAAAGGAATTTTTAAAAATACAGCTGGATTAATGAATTTTTCTTAGACTTATGTTCTTTTTATTGTCTCCCTCTCATGTTTTAACATTTTAATGCAGTTAATCCAGTAACACAGGTAATGATTGTGTAGGTTGTCCTTTTGTTCATGGCTTCACAACAAATTTGCATTTCAAATATTATACTTATTATTTTTAAAACTCATGACTTGCTTGCCAACCAGCATAATCTGTATAGTAGGAAATATTTATATATTTTAAATGATATACATTATATATATATTAAAATACATTGTCATTGTAAAAGAAATATAGCAATATTTCCTAATTACTCTTGATTTTCTGAGACATTGAGGTACAGGGAAAATCTGGATACATTCACAGTTTGTGAATAATATTTCTAAAGATAACTCAAAATTATAGATAATTTGAAAGATATTACTTCCTTTTCTAGTAAATATTTTTCTAGAATATGTATTTTTTCATTAAATTTATTGGTACATTTTAGGTATACACTATTATGACATTCATCATTGGCAATTTGTACCTTTACATGATATATCTTGGTTCTTATTTTTTCCCCATTTCCCTGCCCTCCCTCAACCCCTTCACCCTTCCCGATTTGCAAAGACTTTGTTTCTATTTTTTCCTTTTCTCATATCTTTTCCTTTCCCTTTGTTGTGGGGAGATAGAATATATTTTTTAATACTTCATTGCAGGAGCTGAGTGCTTTATCCTCTCTACCCTTCATCTGAGATGCTGAAGACATGGGATACTGCTTAGAAAGTGCCAGTGCAGTGACCATCAGGATAGAAAACGTCATTCAGATTTTACCACTGGTCTTCAGTTAAGACAGAGATAACTCAGAAAGTGTGGTGGGGAATTATTTGTCCCTAGCACAGTGTTATATGGAATCAAGTTGCTCAGGGTTATCTGTACCACTGGAAAACAGAGAAGGAGGGATGAAGGGCCTAGATGCATCCATTGTCTGGAATCACCAGTCTAACTAGTAGCAAGTCTCTGCCCCTGACATTCCCTGTAGCAGGAAGTGAATTTACACTGCCCTTTCTATTTATATTTTATATATTCAGTAGAAGAAAATAGAGTTGAATTGATATATTCAAGTCTTTTCATATGAGCTTGGGAAAACTACTTAACTCTAACCCTTGGATTTCTCTATCTGAAAAATGGAGAAATGAATATTCATTCACTCTTAAATCTGTTATAAAGAGTAAGTGACTTGACCCATATTTGCATTGTAAATGGCATGCAGCTAAATCTTATTATTAATTTCCAAAAATCATTACCCTCTTTGAATTTCTTAATCTTTTTTAATCAAGGACATGAGGAATAGAATGACAATTTTAAATATTGTTTTGTAGATTGAATGATCTAATATACAATTCAACCTTTGGCATTTAGTGCCTGGATATAGTAAGTGCTCAAGAAAAATAAGTTACCTAGTGATTCTCCATGTGATGGTAAAACTCAAGAAGACATGGGACGTGTGTGACACGTTGCTAGGTATCTCACCTAACTCCTTTCAAAATTTAATCCTATAATGTATATTTAGTTTTCAGTGATTGTGTTTAGAATCTTAGTCATGATCATTCCTACACATCCAGAATTTCTTGATTTAGAAAGTAAATATTTTTAAAATATGAGAAAAAGAAATTTAGAGTTAGTTAAGAAAACAGAAAAAAGAGGTAGTTAAAAGGTCAAAATTACATTTAAACTACTTTTCCTTACAACTGAAGCATGTATTGATAAGGAAAGAACATCTCTCTCTCCAGTAACACAGGTTGGGCATGTAGAGAAGGGCTCTGTGGTACTTACATCTTAAATGTCAGCCACTCAGTTTAGTGTGTTGTCTCAGCCTCTCTTAGGTATTTTCCCAGGTTTTGAAATTGGTACATAAAATGTGCTTCACAGAATTCTGATGAAATGTGAGTAGTGATTATGGTAGAATGAAATGGTGTATGTATTATTATTATAAATTTGCTGGAAAGAAGAGGATAAGGAGATGGTGTATAGGGAAATAATAAAGCCTAATGGGTCACAGAAACCAAAGGTTGAAGAAAAAGGAAATGTTCCAACTTATTAAACAAGTCATACTTTTCTAGAGTCCATTTCTTTTCTAGATCCTACTTTCCTCTCAGTTTTCTAAGCAGTAGGATGACCATGCTCCCTCTCTCCCTTCAGGCCTTGTATTGCAATTGTTCCTGCATGTATTTTTTGATTATCCCTAAGTACTTCAAAGTGCAAAATGAAGCTGAGTTAATCCAAATAAACCTGAAGACAAGGGAGCTGACTCTTGTTTTAACTCGAGAATTTCACAAAATGCAAACGGGACACATAGAGAATATTTTTAATAAGTTCTAATTATAAATACATTTGTGTGGCATGATTTAATGCATTGGAAAACTAATTTTGTTCAATTTTTTCTTTTTAATGTGAAAGCAAACCCTCCAATATGTTGGCATAATACATAAATATAATTTTCCAAGCCAGAAACCATAGCAACAGTTTTTAATAATAGAATATGATTGGCTGCATATGAAAAAATAAAACCACATTCTAAATAATTAAACTGTTTCTCAATATAAAATAATAATATCTGAAGCATTTTTATGTTTTTATGTGTTCAGTGTGATACACTGTTACAGTCTGTAGGGAAACCTATAATTACTAGACTATCTTTTCATGCAGTACATTCTTTTTGTCACTAATCCATGAATTAAAATGATAATTCAAAGAAAATAACCTGTCTGGAAAAGACAAACCTGAGAACTAGCTCCTTTAAAATAAATTCTTTTTATATCAATCCATCCAGTTGAACATATTTTCTTTGTGATTTTGGTGGAAGATTTTTAGATTCTTTAAAAGAGATCATTTTCAAGAATACTGATTTAAATTAAATGTCTATCAATTTGGCCTGACATATCAGCATTCATGTATTCCAGGAGATTTAAAAAAATAAGTAAAATCTTGCCACTGAAACAGTGTATGCCCACACAACAAAATTCTGCTGAGAAGAGAGTATTTCAGTTCAAGCTTTCAGATGTCTAGCTACCCAATAGACATTTGGCATAGCCGCAGCAAACATTTGCACACCTAAAATTGTTCTCTTCTTTACCACATTGCTTGGCAGGACCTTCCAAAAGCTTGGTGGAATCAATTTACCAGGTTCCACGATAGAATTCACACCATATTCCCTCTATGTGTTCAAATGTCTTGCAGGATACGGTTACAGTAATACATAGATAAATGACTTGATAACAATAAACAAATGAATAATTCATGCATATGAAAGGTTCAGGCAGTGATATTCATACACATGGTCCTGCTAAGTGAAAAAGACATTCCTGCTCCCAAATACAGTATCAGTACCAGATCTACTGAATAATGTTTTATTTCTCCAAAGGTCAGCAGGTTATTACTTAGTCTGTCAAATTCTAATAGATGTAGTCCAGTCATTACTGGCAAAGTCAGAAATGGTAGTAATGATTTTGATCCTAAAAGTCTCAATCCCACTTTCAATGAGTAAATCAAAAGACATACACCTCACTTCAATGTCTTGAATATGATATATTTGAGTGCTGTTCTGAATATATTTCTCAAATTCATGTGTGCTACAAATAAATATTTATGGGGAGCATAAGGGTGTATTCACATATTTCTCAACATGTTGTGATCCATCTTGTATTTTAGCAGTTTCTGTGGTATTGTAGAATATTTAATTTTCGTAGGGATACTGTCCTGAGCAGTAAAACCAGTTTTATTGACAAGATTAGTAGAACTGCTTTGTTGTTGCTGTTGTTGTTTGGAAGAATAAATGCTTACTGTTCTGAAGTTATTTTTGATAATTACAGTAGTTTCATATATATATTATAATGTTATTATATATATAGATATATTTTAAAAACAGTTCTGTAAGACCTCTTTTCCAGTAATTATATTCTGCACTTCTTTTATGTAATGTATTTATTTAGCATCTACTACCAACTCGACCACACACAGGATGAAAGTGTGCATTGTAAAAATTATAGGAAGTATGTGACTATTACTATAAGCTGTCCACAAAGCAGTAGCAATGTTACCAGATCTACATTTTGATGCCTGGTAATTGGCATTTTGCTCTTGATCCAAATCAGAAATTGTGTATACATTTCTGGTAAAACAACATAAATGAGATAATACTGATGTAGCATTTAAGCTTCTCTATTCATTCTTGCTTTGATTATAAAATGTAGCAAAGAACAGCTAATCCATCTCTTTTGTCACACACTCACTTTGAGTGTAGCACAGAAAATTCCAAAGTTCATCTTATCAAAGGAAAACTGCAGGGTAAAAACATTCTTTTAGAGTAAAATTTAACTAATATCTTTCACAATTATTTTATTGAAATGTTGCAATTAAAGTATTCTTAGCAATTTCATTGTTTACCAATTCCCTAAATCTGTTTAAAAGGTAATTATAGTCATATTGTTTCAGATGTCATTTCATATACAATTACAGAAGTGAGACAGATCCCTTGAGAAATAGCTAAAGGAATCTTTGTCTGAATATTTGCATGAATGATAAGGATCATGGATGTGTGTTATAAACATATTGGTAAATTCTCACAACAAAAATATAAAAACGTCAAATGAAGAGCATTCTATCTTTTTAAAGAACATTAGGAGGCAGTGAAGCTCACCTGGTCCCAGCACCTGGAAGGAAGCTCCCCAGCTGCCATCCCAAGCTCCTAGGGCAGAGAAGGTGAGCCGCATGGGAGTAAGAAGCACCCCCCCCATTCGCGGAAATGAGAAGACACATAAACAAGCCTCAAAAACAGACTTCCAGATCAAATACAGCAACCCCAAAGGGAAATGAGATGGAACAATCTGATACTCAACCACCTGGACTCTCTGAACTGGCAACAAAAGAG
>NW_004624833.1:4168429-4183009 GCF_000247695.1 Heterocephalus glaber | reverse complement strand
TATTAGAAAAGTAGAGTTTCGTTGTAAAAATGTGTGCTTTTAAAATAAGATATGAGAATACAAATAGTAATCTCATATTTTTCCAAAAGTAAAAATTCTAAGTTACTAACATACATTCTGATGTATTTATTTGGAATAACTTCTTAAATATGCCTAGGTGGTGTTGCCTTTCAAGAGTGAATATAAACTTTGGAAAACTGTAAATTCTTTTCCTTTCCAATCTACAGTCAGTTTTAAGAAAAATCATTCTAGGAACCCATGCTTTAAAGCAGCAAGGAAGGAAAAAGTTATAAAATACTTTGAGGGTTAAAATCTGGATCCTGATCAGTAAATTTTATGACCTAAAGTGAGTCCCCTGTGGTATCATTTATTATAGCTAAAATGATTGGAACTGGGGGCCCATGACACTATTACCTGTTCCTGCAGATTTATTGAAAATTAGCAATTCCATTTATATCTATGAGATTTCAAGGATTATACTGTTATAGACTAGAAAACTGATAGATTTGTGAGCCTAGTGAATTCAGTTGTTCTGACTAATACAGCAACAGAGAAAATTTAGAGATTTGTATTCCTAAAGGAGTTAACCTTTGGATAAAAAAAACGTGTTTCAAGTAGAATGTGAGAAATTATTGAATCCATAAATTGTCACTGCAGCAATGCAAAAAAAAGAAAGAGAGAGAGAACCAGGAGCACAAGTTTAAGGTTTATGTAAAAAAGAATAAAAAGCAAAAGCTATGGAAAACAATTTTTATTATCACTTGGTTTGTCAATAAAATTGCTCATGAAGTTATTTATTGCTCAAGTATAGTTTCTACTGCCTCCAGGTTTCCTTTTTGGCTTATTTCAAGTAATACAAAATCTGCATATCTTGAATCATAGAGTACTTATCACGTATCCCCCCTAGCCCTTAGGAATGTTACACCAGGTTTGTCCACCTGTCACAAAGTAGACATATAAAAACTATTTATAGATTGTTGATTTTGAAAACTAAATACTGTTGACTGCCTTTGAAGTATGCCAATATCAGAGGTGCCAGCTTAGTTTTCAAATAATTGTATGGAGCTAATTTATTCCCTGCAAAACTTGAAAATATCTTCTATGTTAGAAAGTGGTCCTATGGTTATGTCTCTGATTTTTGTTAGGCATGAAGATCTAATAAATTATACCCTAGTGATACATACTAGTGAAATTTCCTTACTACTTCCTCTTTTTTTTACTATTATTTTCATAAACCAAAATATACACATGTATTAGTACATTTCAGAAGAGTTGATATTTATTACTTGTTCACACAGCAAGGGTATAGTGTTTGCTGGGATCCTGGTCTGGGTACATGCTGAAATCAGTAGATAAGTATTTCTTTTTCATTCCTGATTCTAAGTACATTAAAAAATAGTAAAGAAATATAAAGTGGAAATATAACATTAAAACATTTTTGGAATGAAGTCATATTCACAAACACACTTAGACAGTAAGAAGGTTGGTAAGAGTAACAAAATTACTTTAGAGCATCACTTGGAAATGGGACAGATATCCTGAAAGTAGAGGACTTGATTCCTGTCTTTAACAATAATAAGATTTACATAAATAAAGTTGAATGAGGGGAATATTTCAAGCATGCAGTAGGAAGTCTTAGCTTAATATATACAGCCAATGATGATAAAATGTTATTTTTTTCTCTTGGTTCTGCAATTGGAAAACTGGTAGTAAATAATATGGCATAATTATAGAAAAACAGATTAGTCATTACATTTCAATTGTTAATAACTTCTCTACTTGTCAACCTATAGAAAAATTTGGACTTGTCTGTTTAATCATTTCTGACCATTGCCATGAAATAATGTCATAAGTACAGAATTTAAACAAGATACATCTAAATATATGCTCCTACCACACAGCCCCCTTCCTTCCTGCAGGTATCGTATGTATGAAGTTAAACTGAAGTTTTCAGGCTCAGCTTCTTTTTTTTTTTTTTTTTTAGTACTCCTATCCCTTACAAAATTCTTCATAAATTGATATGGAGAGTTGACAAATGACAGCATGTAGAAATAAACTCCCAAATTCCATAAATACCTTTTTGAAGCCAAGTCCACATAATTCCTTTTTTTATTAAAATTCACAACATAAAAGTCAATTTTTGTTTTCTTAGAAGCAGATGAACATTGTTTGTTAAGGTCTTTACATGCTGGCATATCGCCTTTTCGTTGGTCTAATACTAAGTAACAGATCTGTATTGAGCAATTTCAAACTAGGTCTTGAATTCACAGCCCACATGTTGAAATTTGTGATAAATGAAATAGATATTTAATGACACCTAATGTGCAATGATACAGCATAATATAGGTGGTTTGGCTCAGGAAAGACTTCCAAACATTATGCCATCAGAGAAGAGCAGCTGAAAGTTTAGCATAATTCCATAAGATATTCAGCTACAGAAAGATTTCATAACAGAAAGATCAAGAAAATAATACACTTACTGGAGAATGTGAAAATTACCTTGGAACTTACTTTGCTATTTGCTGTCCATCTTGGAACATGCTGAGGTGTTTTGAGCTTAAATTTTTATTCTTTATGTCTATGGAAGGGTCTTGTGCTCCAAATGAATAAATACATACTCATTTCTAAGTGAACATACTTTTGAATTTAAAAAATCATACACAATTATTCTAAATAAACATCAGACTATTAGTTTATTTATGATCTAACATAATGTGTATAACCCCATGACAAAATATTTTTATCTTCTATAGTTAGAAGAATTTCATCCTCTTTAGGTGAAGATAGATATAATATATGGAGAGTATAGTGAATAGTTAACCTAAAAACCATTAATGATTGTATTAGTTGCCAATAGCCACTATTTCCTTATCTTTTATTTATGTATATATAATTTAGTTTTTTCAAGAAACAGAATATCAAAATATTTTGAGGCTCTAACATAGGTTTACAACAAATCCTGCATCCTTAATCAAAGAACAGTCTTCCATTATGTAGACATCAGCCTTCCAGAGGGAGTGAGTGCAGATGAAGCAATAGGAGAGTATGGGGAACATGTGCCCGGCAGGGTAGATCAGCTCCAAATGTGCTAACAAATAAGAATACAAGGTGTCTTGGAAGAGGAGGACTTAACAGCTAGAATGTTAAATATAGAGAAACATATTCATCATTTTCACTAAATAGGGGTTAAATGATAATTCAATGCAGAAAAATGTTTAGATCAGAAAACTTTTCAGTAACAGATTGTACGTATTGAGAAGAAAGTCTTTATCATACTAATACAGGGAAAAAAGGCTAAATATATTAAGTATAGCCAGATTAATCCTGTTTGGAACTAAAAAAAAAAGTTTTCTGTTTGTTTTAAATGAAGGGTAAACAGTGAAAATAAAGATGTGATAGTGGGGCCAGGAGCTGGCAAAAGGTCATATAGTTCTGCTTAACCCTCCCTATAATTTCTCATGCCACTAATACCCCCACACACACTTGCCCATCTAAGTCTTCAACACAGAACATCAGAAAACACAAATATTTTCTATGAGTGAATTTCTTGTGGAAACCATCAAAGGCACTGGGATCTAAGTAGAGGTGATTCCAGGCAAAAGGGCAATATGCTATTGAAAATAAACTTGAAGTAAGATACAGAGTCTCACAGAAAGCGAGCAAGCAGAAGACATCTCTAATCCCACAGGCCCATGGGCACAAAGCTAACATCACCTTCAAACTAGAATTTTGGGGGACAGGATGACCCTAACTGAATATAGATTATGTAGTTATATTGATTTATACCCTATGTTTAACATAAAACATATCTCCCGTATCACTGTTGGTTTTTTCCAAATGTTTTAATTGGATATATAATATCATTGTATTAAAGTATTACAGCTTTTATATCCCACATTTTCTATTATTTTCTAGGTTCTCTTTGTTTTCATTTTTGCTGTTTTAATCAAAACTGTCAACAATATTTGTATGTAAATTGGGCAAGCTTGTCTGATTGCCTCATCAGTTTGAAAAATTGAATGTTTACAAGTTATAATATACATCGTCAAATCTCTTTACAAAGATTTGTATTTCCACTATTGCTATCAGAGTACATATTTATCTGTTTCATTGTACCATTATCAGCATTGAGTATTTTAATTGAATGTCATTACACTCTTTTAACATTTAAAATGTTCTGTATAGGGTAATGTTTAAGATTCTTTGTAACAACTTCAGCCCTCCCAGTTTTACTTGGGAGTTAAGTGTCATTGAAAAAAATTAGGAAAAGTGGGCAAAACTGACAATTTGAGCCATCATCATTAATTAGGGTTAAGTCATATCCATTTCTTTTGTTTTATATGAGCCATATCTAAGAAGAAATAAACACTCAAGAGGGGTTGTAAAAGAAGTTTGAGATAAAGAAAAATTCTTTACTAGTAAATGAGATGTAAAGTCATGAAAGCCATGTAGTATTCAAAGGACCAAGTTGCTATAGTCTGAATATTTGTGTCCTCCAAAAATCCCTGCCTGAGACTCAGTCATCAGTACAGTTAGTAGGTAAGGGATCTGTTAGATAATGTAGTGGAATTAGTGGCTTTATAAGAGAGGCCTAAGAAAGCCTGCTTGTCCTTTCTTCCATGGACGGACACAATTAGAAGGTATCATTTTTATTCTGTTTTTATTTTTATTGAAGCAGATAGAGAGCCTTCATCAGATACCAAATAAAATATGGTAATGCCTTCACCTTGGACTTTCCATCTCCAGAACCACGAACAATAAATTTCTGCTGTTTTTAAGTTTCCCAGCTTTAGGTATTTTGTTATAGCAGCCCTTATAGATTGAGATATAAGCTGAGATACTAATATAAGCAATAGCTGTGCAAACTAGTGATCGACTCGAAATGAGTTGAACTAAAAAGTGAATGCATTCCACAGGAGCACATTTGTTTTAGAAACCAGCTGTTAAGAGGATCAAAGAAGCAAGCTAAAGTAAGTTAGTTTGAAGTCAGGGCAGCTGGAAAAATCAACTATAATGAACAGGAAAGACATCTTTTCCTTTTCTATCAGTGTTAGAGGAACAGAAAATGTCCCACAGGGGCCACTGAAGAGCCCTAGCATTAATGATCAATGTGGCCATCCTAATTCCCAAAATACTTATATTAGGAATTCTAGAAAATAGAGTTCCCAGGGAAGAGAATATGTGAAAACTTGGGAGAGCTGGAACCATCTCTGGTTCACAGACCCTCTTACAGCCTATGTAATTCTCACCTGTGCAGCTTTCTCAAAATGAGGTGGAAATCAAGTGGGATGTGGGCCTCCCTCCAGCATTTATTCAGTTTGGAAGTAGTCAGATCCACATGGTAATAACCCACACACACATGGTGGCTGCCACAAGAGGCTGCAAATGAGGCTGCAACATAGAAGTTACAGAAGTCATTATGTTTTAGAGATGGAGGAATTCTATTTTCTAATTATACACAACTTGGAAGTGAATCCCCAACATTTTGGGTTATAATGAAAGGAGTAAAGAGTAGAAACATTCTCATTTTGAGTACATTGTTGGTGGGGCACTAGAAAGTTTAGACTACAAGGAAAATGGGTAAGAAGGAAATTGTGGAAAGAAGGAGGAAAAATATTAGTTTTCTGTGTGCTGAGGTCACCTAATATATTTTCCCCGATTATAGTGACAGTAGAAGTTTACCTATACTTTATATCCTCCCAGAGACATCAACAGAAAGCAGTGAAATTGAGGAGCAGAGACAGATATTAAGGAAAACATCAGCTCAGCTCAGATTACTTTCTCCATTCTCGCTTTTTTGTGAACATTAGGAGTGAAGTCGGAAGCTCAGTCTAACTTCATATTGCACGTGAAAATACATATTTTTATTTTCAAGACTCAGCATTAAAGACCTGGTAAAGAAAAAGCCCAGATATCTTCCTGGGCTAGGCTATCAATCAGCATCTGCAAAGGAAAGAGAGTTGGTGTTCTGAACATTGTTTTTTCTAACTCACATCTAGTTTGCCTCTTTGTGGAACTAATTATTAATGGCTCTTCCTTCTTAAGGTTAAAGAGGGTTTTGTTTTGGTTTTTGTTTGCTTGTTTTTGTCCTATACCAGTAAGAACTTCATATTTTGAAGCTAAAAATTTGTAATACATTCCTTAAAGAGATCGCATCATTTCTAAAGAGTTAACCATATACAACATTCCATAAATAGAAGTTTGTAATTACCACCTGCGTCCCACTACAAAGAGAATCAATCTATCTCCCTACCACCCCTCCCAATAGGTATTGCATGGATGTTTACTTCCTAATGATTTGATCAAACATACTTTGATAAATTTAAAACAAATATATGCTTAAAGGAAATCTTTTAAACTATATATGTACCTTTACATAGGGAATTCTTGCCTGGAATATCAAGCTTTTTCTTTTACAATAATTTTAAAGTCACTAAAACACCACATCTAAAGTAGCCAATGGCTTAAAACAGTTATGAATATGCTGGATAATGGGCTAAGCTACCTGGGGACAAAGTTAAAATATCTGTTTCTCCTTCATTTTGATTCATGAGTGAGTTTCCCTCAATAGGGTTTTTTTTAACAGATTAAGCTCAGTTAGGAGTTAGAAACATTCCAAAGATATTCATTCTTTAGAATTATAATGTAGGCACTAGCTGCCAAAATAGATTTGTTTGGAAAACTTAATCTCCCCTATTTATTAATACGCTATTAGAATTTTTTCTTCCAGTGACACAAGTGACTAAAAACAAGACTCAGTGCTCCGCTCTTCCTAAATATATGTGAAGATACATCTTTGATTCATGCTCGAGATACCTATCTGGACTCTGGGATATAATCCTTGACTTGGAAAAGCTTACATTCTAATATCTAAAGGTTAAAAAAAATTCTATGAAGTAAAGACTAGGGTGAAGACTAAAGAGTGAAAATAGAAAAGCAAGAAGCCTGGAATGAGGCAATCAAGGAGGGAAATGGAATGAAATTTAGCCAGGGAGGTGGCAAAGATCTAGTGTAGTACTGATGCCAATTGAAAGGGTTATACAAGCTTACCGTTAAGTTTTCAGGAATATTTTCAGGCCATTGTTAATCCACGGTAAAATCATTTACACCATTGGAATCACTAAATGGTACATATGAGGACTCTTCTCCCTTCAGAGACCAGTTTGCTAAACATTTACCAACAAATTACTCCCTTGAAATACTAAAAGTTATATGTGGTGGTACACATCTAAAGTTTCCAGCATGCTGGAAATCACAAGTTTGAGCCTAGCCTAGGCAACCTGGTGACCTAGTGAAGCTTTGCCTCAAAACAAAGAACAAAAAATAAAAAAAGAGAAGAATGTAGCTCACTGTTAAGGCCCTAGTTTCAATCACCAGTATAATAAATAAATAAATAAGCTAAGGCTTTATAGGCATTGTGACATAGATTATACACTGGATGGACAACTATTAGACAGTTGTTTATGTGACAATAAAAACTCTCTCAAACTACTAGATTAAGAAAACATTGTGGCGGAGGCAGAGGGCAAAAGTGGAAATCTTAAGATTCTTTAGAAAGCTTTTTACAGTTGTCACTGAAAATTCCCTAGCTGTATGGAACCATAATTTCTTCATCATTTGACTACTGATAAATGAACCATTTTTAACAGATTTATATGACCTAGGGCAGCATTGTCTAAAAAAAGACCTTTGATAGCAACGGCATAGCTCCAAGAAAGTTGTTGCCAAGGATGGCTGACAAATGCTCACACTTGTCTTTACATACATATACATATTTGTGTGTGTGTGTGTGTGTGTGTGTGTGTGTATGTATTTTATTCATGGCAGTCCTGGGGATTGAACCTAGAGCTTTCATGCTGAGCTACATCCCCAGCCCTGTTTTCTATTTCAGTCAGAGTCTCACTAAGTTGCCCAGCCTAGGTTTGAACTCATATGAGTGTAAGGTTATAAATTTCTCCCTAAGCACAGTTTCAGTTGCATTCTAAAAATTCCAATGTACTGTATTTCTATTATCATTTGGTTTAAATTTTTATTTATTCTTGGATTTCAGTGTTATTTGCAAAAGTATCTTTGTAAATTTTCAAACTTTTCACAACTTTCTACTTAGCATTTTGGATATCTTAAAAAGATTCTTCAAATTATTTCAATTCCTTGAATGTTTTTTGGACTTGTTTTATGGCCCAAACTATAATCAATAATGGCAAATATTTCTTAGACACATGAAAACATGTACATTCTGTCAGTGTTGGGTAGAGTGTTCTATGTCAGTATCAATTACATCAATTTTGTAAATCACACTGTTCAGTTTTTCTGTGTTCTTATTATATTTCGTATGTTTGTTCTATCCATTGGGGTATGTATATTAAAGTGAGACCCATAGGGATACTAGATATATTTGTAGCTATATTAAATACATGAATATGCAACTATTTAAAATTTATAATTATATATAAATATGCCTCACTATATTTTAATTGTATCTTTTTTCCATTTTATACACTTCTATATATTTTATTTAAGACCTATTTCTTACAAGCAGCATACATTGTTTTATCTTTTTACTCATTATGAAAAATTTTAATTAAATTTTTACTATACTTATGTGTAATACAATTAATGACATATTTGTTATTCACCATCTTCATAATGGTTTTATTTTTATTCTCACCTGATTATTTTTCTTTTATTTCAGTCTTGCCTACTTTGAGGTTAATCCCCTTTTCACATTTCTCCTTTTGTTCTTGTTTTACACATTATTTTCTTTTAGTTGATGCCATAAAAATTGAGGCATGTGTCCTTTACTTTTTACAGTTATGCACAAATTAGGATTTTGTCATTCCCCAAACTATGCTGTTAACTTCTGATACTTTTACTTCTGTGTGCTGTCATACTTTTGTTTCTATATAAAACTTTTAGTTTGTTTTACACTTGGTATTTATTTATATTTACCCATATAACTTTATATTTTACCCATATAAAATTCATTTATATTTACCCATGAAATATATCTTTCTTTTGTTCTTTTCTCCTCACGTGTTTGGGTTTCCACCTAGCACTATTTTCTTTCACCCTATAAATTTTCCTTTATTATTTATTCTAGGATGATTTTTCTGTTAAAAAAAAATAAAGGCTATCTGTTTTTCTTGCTCCAAACATGACTTCATTGATTCTGAAGAATATTTTCACTGGGTATAGAATGGCTGTTGGACAAAAGGTTATTAGATCTTTAGTGGAATTCCACTAGTCTCCTAGTTTCAAGACTTCTATGAATGTTTCAACTCCAGATTCTTAACTTGAGCAGCTCTCTACCATATCCAAGTAGACCATTCCCATATTTCTTCCATCTTTTCAAGCTACTTTCAACAGAAAAACTATCTGCCACAAGCCAAAATGTTCCTGAAGTAGAAGTGCCCTCAAATTATCATCATTCACTTATTTTAAAATGGGCCCCTTGAGGAGCTTAAAAGTAATATTCTATTGCCATTGCCAGAACATAAACACCAGAGGGAGGACCCAACCTGAGCTTCACATAACTTCCAGTTATGTATATTGCATCATAACTAATGCATGTCTGTCATTTATCTGAAATCACCCAAAATTTGTTTCAAAATCAATAAAATATAATAGCACACCATATTAAATACTTTTTTCCAAGGAATCCCCCAAAGCTCTGTGTCCCAGCTGCCATGAACTAAGTAGCTTTGGTCTGCCAAACCCTTCTGTCATGATGTTCCTACCTTGGAGCCAGCTGACCATAGAAAGAACTCTCTGAACCCTGAATGAATTAAATCTTTCATTCTTTCTGTTTCCAGTGTCAAGGCAGTTTGTCTCAGTGACAGGAAAGCTGATTAATACAGGAAGCTATCTAGAGTGAAAGGATTTGAAATTCTAAGTCTCCTGTCATATTCTTACCTACTTGACTCTCCTGTATCTTTAATTATTATGTACTAAAATACCATTTCAAATAAATTTGGCTTTTGATATTTAGGTAGATTAGATTCAGATAGATAATGAGAATTTGACTTTATTGTGGGGATACATTTGTACCTTTTGCATGTAAGATATCAGGCATGAGGTTTGAGGAAGAAGTAAGAGCATAGATACATCAGAAATACTCCTCAGAAGATTTTACTACAATGATTACATAAATAAAGAGCATAATTACTTCACCCAGGAATAGTTTTGAATCCTTTTAAAATCATTTGGTATTGCTATTCTCTATAAGAAAAACTAGATTAAAGAAACCAGTAATTAAAATGGAGAGCTTCAAATTTACTTAGTGGAGATATTTTTAGTAGAATACTAGGAATAATATTGGCTTGAAGCATTACAGTAACTTAAGAAATAAGAAGCAGGAATCATGGAGTTGGCTAAGGTAGAGTATTTATAGACAGTTTTTGAAAGTAAATCAAAACTCTACCAGAAAGCTTAGGAAGGAATGGATACTTTATTAGGTAAGGTTCAATGTACAACTGTGAGTCAATTGAAAGTTGATAGAAGCTTTGTTAAAGGTTATAGATAAATGACTACTGTAGTTTAATGAATATTTTATTCATGCCACCTTTAAATTAGATAAACTTGGAAAGAATAATGATGTAACATTAAAGGTTCTTAGCTGGAATATTAAAAGAAGGATTTAATTTACGGCTTTAGGAAAAATTTTAAGGTCTGACACAAGGTTTTAAAGTATTTGTAGTCTTTCTTATTTTTTTCTACCATTTATTACTTGTTAGAAATTATTTCTTAAATATATGTTTTTATATCAATAATACAGCAGAAATAGTGGGGAATTTATAATAACATAGAGCTTGTTTTTAACCTAACTTCATTATTTAATGCCTTAGTAAAACTGGGAAGAGTAATTTCTTAGAGCCTCAGTTTTCTCTGCTGAAAAATGAAAAATACACAAATCTGGGGGGATTATATAAATCTTCCAAGTAATATCATTTATTCTCTCCAGTTTTGTCTCAGTAAATTAGAATTTTTTTAAAGTGGCTCAGTAGCCAGAAAGTCTAGTGAAATATAAAGTGAGACCCAGGGAATTTCCCTTGTCCACCATATGATTTCAGCCTTACAAAACTGAAGCCCGTGAATTATGAAGACTAGATTTTGAGAAGAGATGGTACAGTCAGAGCAAGACTGGGAATAGAATGTCTACGCAGGGCTCTTAGGTATTTAATGGCAGAAGCTAACAGAAGAAAGTTGGATGTGGCAAGCCTGGCCTCAAGAGCCTGATGCAGACATAGATGCAGGTGTCTTTTCCTATACTTGCTGTCCATTTGTATGCTTCTTGAGAAATTTCTATTCAAATCATTTTTCCATTTGTTAATCAGAGTGTTTAATTTTTTGCTATTGGGTTTTCTAAATTCTTCATCTTTTCTGGATACTAATCTCTTGCTGGATCAAAAATTTGCAAATCCTGAACATCCTAATGTTAAAGTGAAAAAAGCCAGGCCTAGAAAAACAAACGCCAAATGATTTCGCTCACATGTGGAATCTTAAAAATCTGAGCTCGTCCCTCAGTCCCACTGGAATTAGCACAAAGAATTAACAACTGGGATCTCATTTTATTAAAAAAGATTTTGCATAAGAAGCAAGAGAAATCACCAACAGAGTGAAGACACAACCCACTATGTGGGAAAAAACTTTTTACCAGCTGTTCCTCAAAGGACTACTATCTGGAATACATAAAGAACTCAAAAAAATCAGAGCCCCCTCAAAATTTAAAGACCCAATCCAAAAATGGGCATCTGAAATGAATAGACATTTCTCAAATGAAGTACTAGAAACAGCAAACAAACCTATGAAAAAATGCTCAACATCACTGGTCATTCATGAGATATAAATGAAAGCAATGCTGAGATTCCATCTCACTCCAGAAAGAATGGTGGCTATAAAGAAATCAACCAATAACAAATGCTGGAGGGGCTATGGGGAAAAATGGACCCTTCTCCATTGTTGGTAGGAGTGTAGACTGGTGCAACCACTGTGGAAATCAGTATGGAGATACCTAAAAAAACTAAAACTAGAAGTTCCATTTGACCCAGCTTTTCCCCTTCTTGGTATCTTCCTGAAACTATTAAAAGCATCATACCACAGTGATATATGTACACTTATATTCATAGCAGCACAGTGTGAAATATCTAGATCTTGGAAAAAGCCCAAATGCCCATTAACTGGTGATTGGATAAAGAATATGTGTTCTTATTTTTTTTTTTTCTTTTGGTACTGGTGATCAAACTCGGGTCCTTGCACTTGTGAGGCAGGCGCTGGAACCACTGAGCTAAATCCCCACCCCTGTGTTTTTTTAATATATAAAATGGAGTACTACTCAGCCATAAAGAAAGGTGAGCTAGAGACATTTATATTTAAGTGGATGCACCTTGAGATCATATTCTTAATTGAAATAGATAGGACACACATGTGTAAACACCCAATTGTTTCTCTGGTATGAGAAGCTGAAAATGTAAATGAGGACCAAAATGTGTAATAGATTTTGTGAAATAGGAAGAAAATATTCAAAGGGAAAGAGGAACAGGGAGCGGGGAGGGGAGGGGAAAGGAAAGGTAGGAAAGGAAAAAAATGAGAAAAGAAGGAAAAAGCAGAAGCAAAGCTTTTGTAAATAGGAAGGAGTGGAGGGGTTGAAGGGAAGTAAGGAGAATGGGAAAAAATAAGAACCAAGATATATCATGTCTAGGTACAAATTCCCAATGATGAATGTGATCATAATGTATACCTAAAATGTACCAATAAACTCAATGAATAAAAAAAAAAACTGAGCTCGTAGAACTAGAAAATAGCAGAACCAGGGGAGAACAAGGCAGAATGCACAGATGGGGAAAGTCTAGTTATCAGGTATAATGTCACAACCAGATGGAAGGAATAAGTTCTAGGATTCTATTATCAAAGAGTGGTTATAGTTAACCACCTTATATCATGTAATTCAAAATACTTTTAAGAGAGGATTTTGAATGTTCTAGTTAAAAATAATTTATAAATATTTTAGATAATAAATATCCTATGTATCATAAGTTAACCAATATACAATGTAAAAATGTACCAAAACATCACACTGTACTCCCCAAAGATGTGCAACTATCTGCAATAAAAAATAAAACACATTTTTAAAGTTAAAAGGGAAACATGTCAGAGATGAGAATAAGAAAACAAGATGAGATAAACAGAGCAAGGTCAATGAATAAGAAGATGTCAGGGAATCCAATTTATTCAAGTGCTTGGAGGGCACCTGTCTTGGATCAGTTACAAAGTAAGAGATGATCAACCAGTACAATGTTATAGATATATAGGAGGGATAAGTTCTAGTGATTTAAGGCACACATGAGTGAATATAAGTATAATAAAGTACTGTACTTCAAAATAGAAGAGTTTGAATATACTCACCATAAATGAATAATACGATTTTAAGGTGATAAATATGGTAATTATCCTGAGTTGATTATTATGTAATAATTACAATGAATTGAAACATGATGCTTTACCTCACAAATACGTCCACATCAAATGAAGTAAAATATTTGTAAAAGCCAAGTGAGCGCTCAGTGTGCTGTGTCTAAAAGATCTGAGAGGCTCCTCAAGGCATTACCACTGCTTGAACAAAATGCACTAAGAGCCATAAAAGTAAAGAATGTTACAGATACTTCACTCAGCAGTCAGTTATTGAAGTTTTATTAAATAAAGCTTGTAAAGTATTGTGGTATCAGTAACTGAAAATTTTCTTTTCACTTGCCCAAATATTTTCCATTATCCATCCAAGTGCTAGTTAAAAAGTAATTTTTCAAATAAAAAATGAGCTGCTAACTAACTGATTGACCACTTGATAAACAAATCCATGAATTATGAAATCTATTAGATAATGACTTAGTCTAAACTCCATAACCCCTTGTGTTTACTTTTTTCAAAGCTTTTAGTAGACCATGACTTAACCATACATAAAATTAATTTCTCTTCTGTTTATAGTTTCCTTTGGAATTAGCAGACAAACAGGGAACTAATGACTTCTTTTTTTAAGTAGTTAGCATAATTTATTTATAAATCAAAGTTTTATTAGAGCAAATACATTTTATATACAATTGAAAATTTTTGTATCACCAAAGTTAAATTATACATTTTCTCTTTGGATTTTCTGTAGAATGATTTCTTAATGGACCTATCTAAGGAAACTTATTGCCAAACCTCAAAATCTTTTACTGAAAAGTATATTATACAACTAGTGAGAAAATTACTCATTCATTCAATAAACACTTCTTTAGCTTCTACTCTGTGCCCTGTCTTATTTTAAGAAAAGCAGATAGAGACCCAGAAGGAAGATCCCCACCACCATCCCAGGCTCCTAGGGCAGAGAAGCTGAGCCGGTCCCAGCACCTGGAAGGGAACCCCCCAACTGCCATCCCAGGCTCCTAGGGCAGAGAAACGGAGCCATACAGGTGCCAGAAGCACACCCCCCCCCAAATGGAAATGAGAAGACACATAAACAAGCCTCAATAACAGACTTCTAGATCACCTACAGTAACTGCAAAGGTAAGTGAGATGGAACCCTCTGATACTCAACCACCTGGACTC
>NW_004624833.1:4128535-4157611 GCF_000247695.1 Heterocephalus glaber | reverse complement strand
ACCTTGTGCCTGCGAGGCAGGTGCCGGAACCACTGAGCTAAATCCCCAGCCCCATGTTTAATATTTTGAGAAATGACCAAACTGTTTTCCAAAATGGCAAATCATTTTACAATCACACTAGCAATGTCTGAGGGTTTTTGCTTCTCTACATCTTCGCCAAAACTGTTTTTGTCTGTATTTTTTAAAATTTAGCTATTCTAATGGGCATGAAACAGCATATCATTGTGGTTTTGATTGACATTTCTCCACTGATTGATGATGTTTACATCTTTTTGTGACATTATTGGTTATTTGTATATCCTTTTCAGCAAAATGTCATTTCATATCCTTTATTCATTTTTAAAGTGAGGTTATTTGTCTTGTTATCGTGGAATTGGAAAGTTCTTGCTATATTCTGGATACCAGACCTCATCTGACTTATTATTTGCAAATGTTTTCTTTCATTCTGTGAAGTGTCTTTTCATTTTTATTGATGGGATACTTTGAAGAAAAAAATGAATTATACTGCAATCTGATTTATTTACTTTTTTGTAAATAAGGTCTCAAACTTCTACTCATCTTTTTTCTTCTAAGAGTTTACCAGTTTTAACTTGTATATGTAGGTCTATGATTCATTTTTGGTTAATTTTTAAATATAAGTATATAACGTCATCCTTTGTAATATAGATACAAGGATGTCCAAACACAATCGGTTTAAAATACTGTTCTTTCACCTGTGGAACTGTTTTAACGTCCTTGTCAAAATTCAATTGACAGGGGCTGGGGATTTAGCCCAGAGGTTCTGCCACCTGCCTGGTAAGTGAAAGGATCAGAGTTCGATACCCGGTACCAAAAATAAAAAATTCAATTGACTGGAGCTGGGCATGTAGCTCAGAGGTAGAGCACTTTCTTAGCAAGTAAAAGTCCCTGGGTTTAATACCTAGGACCACAAAAAAAGTCAGTTGACCAAAAGTATAAGGATTTGTTTGTATTCTCAAATCCTATCCATTAATGTCTACATCCAACCTTGTTCTAGAAGCACTTTATCAGTACTACAGTAACTTTAAGTCTGGAAGTGTGAGTCTTCTATCCTTGTTCTTTATCAGGACTATTTTGGCTTTTGGTGGTCCCTTGCATTTCCATATACACTTTAGATTCAGATTGTCAATTTTGATGCACAAAATAGATGAGATTTTGACAGAGATGAACATTTTATCAAGTTGGGGAGTATTGCTATCTTAACAATATTGTCTTCTAATCCACGAACTGGATGCTTTTCTATCCATTCCTACCCTTTTTTTTCCCCCTCTCATTAATAAGTGTAAAATTCTTTTAAAATACTTAAAACACACACACACACACACACATACACAAACACACACATATACAAACACAGACTCAGAATACTTGAACAACAAAAAATATGAAAACTATTTGAGAAAAAATGCTTATATTCATTGGGCCCATCCTCAAATATAATTTCAAGATATTGTAGTGCTTTACAATGAGATTTTTATCTTTTTTTATTATGCTCTTAAGTACATGTAAGTATGCCTAAAAATACTTAAATTAATGGAATATAAGTAAGCATCCATGTATAATGAACAGATAAAAATTCTGTTATTTTAAAACAACAATATATAGGAAAACAAAGACCAGATTTACATTAGTCAAAGCCAAATTTCATAAACCTCTTGTAAATTTCATAGGAAATACAAAAAGTGCATTAAATATACTCTTCAGATATATTGATTCTCTTTTATATCTCTAATATGTAACATTTTACTGTCTTTTAACACTTATTTTCAAAAATGATTGTTTACTGTGAATGATTAATAGAACTTTCCTATTTATGATTAAGAACTATGAAAAAGAAGTAATAATGTTAAATAATAAAAATATCCTTATTCATTAAGGAAGTCATTGGAAAAAAAGGGAATTTCAGACGAATTCTCACTTAAACAAGTATATTTCTTTGACAGTGTATGTTATTCACAATACATTTATTTTTGACTAAATGTTACTGCATATTCCTTAGGGTAACCCAAAACTTCAATGTTTTACATTTTATGCAGCCAAAGCTGTCTGAAGGCAACTCTCGAGAAAAGAGAAGCCTGTCCCAAGTGCAAGCATTCAAATGATGCTAATTAAACTTTTATACACAGATTAAAAACTGTGCTAATACACTGTGTGTACTCAGTAAAAATATGTAAAGCAACCTAGACAATCAGAATTTGCAAATTATTGTGAGATGCTCCTAAATTCTGCCTGCAGCTGCTCTGAGTGCCATAGTGGCAGCATCTCACGTACTGATGCTCACCCTGAGCATACACTGGACTACCTGGGCAGCTTTGAAGATCTCTTCTTATGCTCTATTCTGTAGCTTTTGACTTACTGGATCATGGTTATGGATGAGGCTTGGGAACTTGGATTTTTATAGCTTCTCAAGCAATTCTAGGATGTAGCAAAATTTGTCTGGAGCAATAATTCTCAAATCTGAATATGCAAATGAATCATTGGAATTGTTTTTCAAATGCAGAGTCTGGTCTAGTAGGGTTGAACTGGACCCTAAGAGTTGGCATTTATAAGAGAGTCTATGTTTATTCTAAAGTTCCTGGTGCTTAGCTCACACTTTTCATAGCAAGGTACTTAAAGAAATAAAAAGCAACATTAAAATCAAAGTTCTTAAACACTAACTACTCACTCCTATTGAATAAAATTTCAGAGTACATTGAGAATAGCCTCAGAACAAAAGAGTTTAGCATATCCCACTAAAGTATCCTCATTTTCCTTCTCCTGGTCATATTAATGGCATATTCAATATTATTTTTCTGTATGTTTCACATTTTACACTTGATAGTTTTTACTTTTTAACTATGCAAAGCATTTAAACTTTCTGTAAATGTCAAATTTTTTTTGGTTTGTTTTGTTTCTTTTGGTACCAGGGATCAAACTCAGGTCCTTGTGCTTGCAAGGCAAGAGGCGGAACCACAGAGCTAAATCCATGGCCTTCTAAATATCAATTTAATAAAGCTGATATATTGAATCCATATTGAAACAATTTCCAGATTACCTCAGCTTGATTATTTCTTTTAAATTTTTACTATTGAAAATGTCTAAAACTCAAAAAGAAACTCAAAAAAATTAAAGCAACAATTCTAGAAAACATATGCACATCAACAGGATCCAAATCCATACTCCACAGTCAAAAATAAACACTAACAAGAGAGTCTCAGAAAGTTCTTAATCAAAACTACACTTGTAAAATCATTCCCATAACCAAGATAGAATTTCCATTTCTAGTCATTATAGTCAATTATTCATTCTGCCCCTGAACTAGGCAAGAATAGATCTCCATTTGGTTCTTCTACATATTAATTTTCATTTTTTGAATCATATCTTATATTTGTCAAAACTCATCACAGTGTTCTATCTATCTATCATCTAGCTAGCTAGCTAGTGCTAGCCAGTCTCCAGATTGAACCCTGGGCCTCATACATAGAAGGCAAGCGCTGTACCACTCAGATGGATACCCTGCCTATTGGTTGTGTTTTGTTCTGTTGTGTATTTTGTTTCGTTTTGTTTTGAGACAAAGTGCTTTACATTACCTAGGATAGCCTTGAACTTGTGATCCTGTTGCCTCAAGCTCCCAAATATATAAGGTTACAAGCATACACCACCACACTTAGCACACTGTACACTTTAAATGGATACAGTGTAGCATACATAGATTCTTTAGTCAAACTGATAACTAGGACAAGTATTAAAATGTTTTAAAAGTTTGTAGCTGTTGTGCAAAATCCTGCTCATAGTCCTCTGTTGTTCTATTGTGCTACCCTGTACCTCTGCAAGAGTAGAGATAGTCTTTTAAAATTAGTTGATATCTTTCTAGAAAGATAACTCATTCTGACTCAGGAACCATTACAGCATCCAAGGAATAGATAATCTTGGTACTTCCAGGGTAATATTCCTCCAGGTCCATCTCCATGTGTTTATTCAATTTAACTATGAGTAAAAGGAAACAATTAGTATTTAATTTCTCTAACTTTGATTTCCTGATCAAACTGGAAGGTCAAACATATACCAAATTCCTTCTTTCTCAACACACACACACACACACACACACACACAGAACAATATCTCCTCTAGTTTAAGAATCTGATTATTGATAATCCCAGAAACATGCCATTCAAGTAAAGGCTAAGAAACCAGGGTCTACTTCTCTTGTGTATTAGTCATTTTACTGTTCTTGGGATAAAATACTCCACACTCACTACTTAAAGGAGGAGATGTTTATTTTTGTTTGAACTTCAGTGGATTTAATCCATGGTTGGCTGGTTCTAAGGCAAAAAGAGCATGCAAGAATGGAATGGCAGAGGAAAGCTATTCACCTCATGGAAGCCAGATGCAGAAAGAAAAGGGAGGAGTCAAGGGTGAGAAAATACCTTGTCTACTTCACTTGCCCCTTTGACCAGGTCCCACTTCCAAATATGATACTTTAGGGAGGATAC
This sequence comes from Heterocephalus glaber, assembly GCF_000247695.1. The sequence goes on along the minus strand of NW_004624833.1, from coordinate 4,153,121 downwards.
TTTAGATCTAAACCATAACACCTAGCTATGCTCTTAAAGTGATGACATATTTGCAGTCAGTTTTTTTCTCTCATTTATTTTTACTAGTACAAAAGACCTCACTGAGCTATTGCTCATTTAATACCTCTAGATACCTCTATTGAGAATACAATCAGTAATTCTTTCTTTAGAAAGAAAATTTCCCTTTATATGACATTTTAGAATACTTCAAGAAGACATAATAGAGGACATAAGTATAACCGAAGTGTTTTAGAATAGTAGCAAGCACCTCAAGAAGGTTCATGGAACCTCAATTTGTACAGGAGACAATTCTAAATGAGAAAACAACTCAAACTCCTAATGTTACAGGAGCACTAGATAACTAAAATGAGCCCCGTATGAATCTTTTGATTAACCAAAGGATCATTTTGAAATTTAATTACTTTGGAATTCAGGGTCTAGGATTATTTTCTTAAAATAGGTTCCATTTATAAAGATTTGTGTTTTCTGTCCTCTCTTCTTCCTTCTCTCCCTCTTAGTTTTTATATTTGATGCTGTTATCTACTTAAGAGAATTCACCTGTTGGCTATACTTTTGCCAAGTTATGGAAAAACAGTATTTTAAAAAGTATAAATTTGGGACTGTGAGAGTTTATAAATCTCATTTCACTGTGATGAAACATCTTTGATATCTTGACATTTCATGCTCATATAATTCTTCTGAAATACATCTCTAAGCTCCTGGGAGTCCTTCTGTAGCATACTGGTATGTCGAGGAAGCAAATATTGCAAAGTTGCCAAAAGACCAATTCCAATCTAATTAGGGCTTGCACTGCTTCGGTGAAGGCTACATAAACACTCTGTTAATACTCACAGTGGCAGCTTTGTCAATAACTCCCCAGAATCTTCAGATTTATAACAGAAATCAGCAAAGTATTGATTCTCTGACACTGATAGATCTACCAGATTCACTGCCTCCTTTCTCTCGCCTCTGTCCCAGTAGAGGGCACAAATGCCAGTTGTTCTAATGTGCTCCTAAATACTGAAGGATTATTATTAAAATATGGCTGGCAACCCTGATCATTAATTATCATCTTGTGCACATATGCAGTGTGATTGCAGGAAATAATCAGCTTTGTCTGCCAAATTGGCAACACTTAGAAACTAATTTGTTATGACACGGCATCAAAGATATTTAAACAACAAACTCAAGGCTCTGCTGTTCTGCATACATTGTTAAATAGCAGATAGCATCATTAAAAACAGTTAACAAATCCAGAGGGAGGTAGCATATATCCTTGAACTTCCTGTCAGGTGGAATTGTCAAAAAATATTTTAGATGCCTCCAATCTCACAGTTCATGTGCTGGGGACTCTCCTTCACAGTGACTGTCTTTTAGGGTGCTGCTGACTGAGATTGTCCAGAGGAGCAGCTGCCACTTGAGAGCTACTCAAATGAGCATTTGGAAGGTTAATGCAAAGTGTGTTAAGGGCAAAGATTAGATTGGATTGCTATTATTCTGTTGTGAAACATGAGAATTCATTTACCTGGTTGATCCTTTGAAGTGAGAGGAGGGGGATCATTCAGGCTGATTGATAGCATTGTTGTGCATCATAGTAAAGGAAAAGAGATGATGGTCAGGACAGCTTGCTCATTCTATGCCCAAGGCTGGCCAACTCACTCCAGAGTGAGAATAGTCAATTTGTGCAGCAACACACTTGTTCTAAACCAATGTTTCCATCAGAGTTATTTAGGACTATTCTCATTCAATGTCTTTTCGCCACCATTTTCTTTTATCTCCCTCACCTGAATCATGACCAGTCCATGCTCTTCATCCTTTTCCAAACTCCAAATCTTTAACTGGCTAATATCCCCAAACTACGCAGATACAAATTTGTTTCATTCCTTTTGCATATAAAAATACAAACATTTTTCATAAGTTTCCTTCCAAAAGTTCCAATTAGAAGATATTATTACTGATTTTCAGAGTTAAACATAAAATAGTGGCAATAATATATCTTTACAAAGCAAAAATTCTAGGCATTTCTTGAAGCAAAATTTTCCACCATTCCTGATACTTTCTTCCATATGGATGTTAAGTTTTGCCTCTCTTAATACATTTATTCACTCCATCTTTATTGAGTGTCTATCTCTGGGAAGACGAAATGGGTCTTACAAATCTCCTCTCTTCCTGTTGAGGCTGAACGACCTACAGAAGTAGCTAGTCTCGACTGTTCTCCCAATGCAGCCATTTGCCCACTTCTTTCACCTGGGGTTCTGACTGAGTCTAAGGCTGCCTGGAATGACTATGGTTTGAATGTGTCCCCTATAAAATTCAGGTGATAACAATGTGATAGTTCTAAGTAAAGCCTTTGAGAGCATAATACTTCCCCTGCGAATGGGTTAAATATCTATAAAAGAAGCTCACAGCATTTCATTGGCTTGACCTTCCCACCTTCAGCCTTATGAAAATACAGCAAGAAGGTCCTTATTAGATTCTGGAATCTCACACCTGGATTTCCAGACCTCAGAATGGTGAGAAATAAATGTTCTTTCTTTATGAATTACCTAGCTTCAGGTATTCTGTTATAGCAGTATACACTACTGAGACATGTATAAGTCTACCTAATTTTGGAGCATATTAAATGGGTCCATTTGGTTATCCAACCCAAGTTCTCCAACTTAGCATGTATAAATAATAAAATAGACATTCTGATATCTGTTGGCTATCCTTTAGTCTTATTTCAATTCTTCCAAAAACTGGCAAGGAAATAGTATACTATTTCTTTGGCTTCCATAAAAGTGACATTTCCTAGCCTGAAAAGATAAATAAAAACAAAAAAGTGGAATTTAGAAAAAACAAGACCTGCATTCAAGAAACTTCTAAAGAGACTAAAATGAAAGGATCCCTATGGTTGTCTAGGGATGGCTGTCTCTAGCTAGGTGGTTAATTTGGCTAATATTAAGCTACATCTTCCAACTTGAATTTTATTAGGAAAGAAGCTGACATTTTGGCCTCCATCTGACACTTCTTGTATTTTTCCTTCAATTTTTTTTCACAACTTAGCTGGAAAGAAGTTTCTGAAGAGCAGAAGTTAAAATAATTAGGATAATATTTAAGAAAAATTACTAAATTAGCATGTAGTTTAACCAAACACTTTTTTTTTCATTTAAATAAAAAACAGGCACAGAATTGGATGAACAATTTTCGTACTGTGACACTCATCGTCTGTGCTTAGTTTGTTAATTATATTATGCTTAATGCTTAATAAGGTACTAAACTCTTTAATGATCACAACTTCACAGGCTTCTTTGTTTTTTTTTTTTTTTTTTTGGTACCCAGGATTTAACTCAGGACCTTGGGCTTGCGAGGCAGGCAGCAGAAAGACTGAGCTAAATCCCCGGTCTACAGCCTTCTTTGTTGAATCTGCTATTTGGGCCAACCCAAGAACCCCTAAGCCATGAACATCTTTTATTCTTTATCTATACTCATTCCTTTTGTGATCTTGTCCAATTCATTAACTTTAGATATGATCTAAATGTCAATCTCCAAACCGAATCTCTCCCTTGAAATCCATACTTACATGGCAAGGGTCTACATAACACTTCTGTGCAACTCATCAATATTTTAATTTAATGTACCCATAACTGACCTCAAGACTTTCCTATCCAGATGTGCTTCACATGCTCTATGAATAAACCTACAGAAATGCCCAGTAGAGGAGAACCAGTGCCCCCAGCTCCCAGCCTTTGCCAGTCCTACCAGTGAGCCCTTTCACTCTGGCCAGCACCTAGATGACTGCCAACTGAGAACCTACATACCAGTGAGCCCAGCTAGTCACCCTAAAGAAGAGAGGTCGTGTGCCAGCTAAGCCCTTCCCAAATGGCCCACACAAGGAACTGAGCAAATTAGCAGTTGTTTTAAGACATTTTTCAAGTGCCTTTTGGAATAAAAATAAATAATAAATAGGAATAAATAAATATTTGCTCATAGGAATTGCTTAGACACTTATATCAAACCTATTGATCATCTACCAAAGGCTTTTGGTGACTTCTCCTCACAGCTGGAATGAAATCTCAAATCTGCACTTTGACTCTACTTTCCACGACCCATGTTGCATGGTTCCTGGCTCACACTTTCTCACCTGACCTCTTGCCTTTTGCTGTCTTCCACTAACCTCCAGTCATCTTGGCCTCTTGACCCAGCAAGGAAACAGTTCTTCACTTCCTTATTCCTCAGTTCTTTGGGACCTGGAAGAAGAAATTCAGTCAACCCACACAGGTGGTCCTGTAGAAGTATAGGTAGAATTTATTATAAAGTGAACAAAGAGCTACACCTTCAACCAAGGCAGGCACTGCCAGGAAGGTTATCTGCACCAAGTGTGAGTTTGGATACCATTTTATGTACACAAAGTTATTCCTGGGGTTCAGGGAACTAGGATAATTGTGATGCTTAATAGCATGTTTACTTAGAAGTTACCTTGGAATTATGAAATATTTTCCTGTCCTTTTTAGATGGTCAGTGTTTCCTCAGGGGCTATAACCATGAAGAGAACTTAGGGAATAAATTTAAGGAAGATAAGATCTTAATTTAAATCAGGTCTCTTTATTTAAACTAGGTCATCCACTAATGCAGAGGTGTCTTTAAAAAACATTTCCTTCCCTGATATTATTGGGTTGTAGGTTATGGCAGCCAGGAATGCTGTATGCCTTCTTTTGAATCTAGACTGCCAGGTATCAGAATGTGTGCAATGTGTAACCTTAGTATGTCAGTGCACTCTGTTCAGTCACTTTAGATCTGAGACCTAACATAAGTATAACATATTGATATCCTTGCTTCTTAACTGCCAATACATGCTATTTTGAACACCACCTCCCCTTTTTTCCCTCAGGTCCACTAATGTCTAACTACTTGCCATACAATCTCACCTCCAAGCTTGTGCACAGGCTCTTGTCTCCCTTTGTAATTCCCTTTTGCCTAGATTATTTCCTCACCTCTCCTGAAAGGTCACATCCTCAGAAGGGCCTTTCCCAACTACTCAGAGTAAAACAAATGCAAAAACAAGAAAAGAAAAAAGCAATAAAGACACAAAAGCCTTTATCCTTCTGTGAAGGTTAATCTTTATTGTCAACTTGCCTGGGTTGAGGGACAACTAGGAGATTAGCAAAGCACACTGGGGGGGGGGGGGGGGTTCCAGAGATGACTGGCACACAGGCCAGCAAAAATTGGTGGGAAGACTTGGCCTGCCTGTGGGTGACACCATCCAATAGCTTTGCAGCTTAGATGGAACAAGAAAGGAAAGAAAGAAATTAGCAGGTTCTTCATCCTTCTGATGTAAACTCCACCAGCTGTTCTTTAGGAAACTTCCGATCCTCCAGCCTCATACTAGAACTGTGTCTCTGACTTCTCTTGCTCTGTGATTCTCAGCTTCTTAGATGAAGTAGTTACTGGGTCCTCTGGTTTTCACGCATGCTGACGGCCACTGTGGATTATCCTGATCCCATAAGGAAATTTAATAAATCTCTCAATTCTGTTCTAGAGAACCCTAACAACATATCCTCTATCTTCTTAAGCCCAGGTTTATTTTAATTCATTGCACATGGTCCTACTCAATGCTAAGATTATATACTTGCTTAATGTTTCTTAATTCTCTCCTTTAAGAGAATGTGTACTTCATGAAAGAGGAAACTTTTTTTCTTGTAACTGCTGTTTTCCTGGGGCCTAGAATAGTACCTGGCACATGTAAAAATGAATGAATTGTTTAGCTTGCCTTGAGCACAAAGTAAGTGAAAAGTGGCACAAGTTATAACAGGTAAACAAGTTATAATAAGTAGGAAAACTGCAAATCCAATGTTCAGAGAAGTATTGGACATTGTCAGTGCTCTGCCTACATTGTAGGGTCCCTCCTGCCAGCCTGTGCATCCCTCTCCTCACCTTTGTACACTGCTTCCATCACTTACACTCATAACTTTTTCCTAAGGATGTTGTCTGGATTATTTTAGGTATTTTGACCACACAGGCCCAGAGTTAGACCTGCTTGGGAGATTATGCCATAGTCAATGACTGGCCAGGAATATAAAAGCCAGCCTATCTTCCTTCAGTCAAGGTGGAGTAAACTTTGAGGGGTAATGGCTGCTCCAGAGATGCCATGAGATCCAGCTGATGCTGTGACTCCACCAGAAATCTCAAATTGGTCTGAATATTTCCCTCTCCTTGTCCTGATTCCTACACTTTTCTCCAGGGCAAAATTCTTTCAGGGAATCACTTTGAAACCTCTTTTCAGAGTTTGGTTCTAGGGAATTCACCCTAAGGAAAAGAATCTTGGCTTAGTGACCAATACGAAGTCATTTGTGATCTCTGCATAAGGAAGTGAAAATGCAAGTATTTGTTGGGTGCTAAGTGCTCAGCCTATACAAAGTACTTTCATGTATAGTCTTTGTAAACCTTCACAATTCTATTTTTGTGTGACAAGTATTTTTGTTTAATAAGTTTAGCTCAAACTATAGTATACAGGATTAACTGTCAGAGAAATAACTGAAGAAACAACTATGACCATGACAAGCATGCAAGCAACTGTGACGAAGGGAAGCAAGACGGGCCAAGGATTTTACTCTGTCACCAGCAATAGAAGCAAGAAGCATTCTACCAGAGTCTAAAGAAAGAGTATGGGATTGGCACTGTCATAAGTAGAGGGTCTCTCAAATTCTCTCAGCCTTACTTTTCTCAGTTGTAAATTAATGGATTCAAGAAAAGTTATTTCAGGATTTCTGTCTTGTTCAAGAAATCTCAGAACACTACTTAGCATTAAATCCACAAAGATGAATTGAAGTTACTTGGACACCCCATAGCATGGCACTGTGGAAAGAATTTGTTCATTCTCTGATTAAGATTCATGTTCAGATTCTTGTCACTTTTGAACCTAAATAAATTACTTGAACTTACTGATTTCCAGATTACTTTTCTGCAAATTGGGAATATCTAATTTATAGGCTTGTATAAAGCTTAAAATTCTATGTAAAATACTCACAAAACTGGGAAAACATTAGGAGAATTTATTAATTTGTAGCTTTATTACTTCCTTATTCCACTGAATCTAATTTCCTCTATCTCACTATTTTTAAATGAAAATACTCATTACATTTTGTCTTTTATTGTTTTGTTTAATTAAAAATATTAGAGAAAATTTTTTTCTCCTAATTTTACTATAAAATGAAATTTTTAAATTATACTATGAATTTAAATAAGATTTTACAATCTGGCCCGTGAGACCATAATGTTTTAATAATTTATGTATATGAAAACTTGGGATTCCTAATAACTGACTTTCAGACAACCTTTCAGATAGGAAATTACTATAAATTTACTGATGGTATCAAAGACATATATATGTGTGTGTGTATATATATATACACACATATATATATGCATGATAGGAAATGTTGCATTGATTTATAAAGAGTTACAAAGACAATGAAGAAATGGAAAAAGGGACATTAAGGGAAGAGAATTTGGGGAAAGTGAGAGAGATAAAATCCAAACATTTCCAAAACAGCCATTACAAAGAAACCTAATGAGCTCCATTAGGTTTCCCTGAAATGGCTGTTTTGGAAAACTTTTCCAAACTCTTCCAAGTACAACATGCTACTTCACACTACTTCTTGCAAACTCACATTTAATTTTAAAAATTTGCTTATGACTGTGATCCTATATAGTATTTCACAGTCAATAAGAAAATTTTTATTTGATTTCATTCAGTATAAGTCATAGAATAATAATCCTACATTTTTAGAGGTATCAGCACCAACTATCTCTAGGTGACATATCTATGTATTATAAATTCTTCATCTTTTGGTTCAATGTTGACAGAGGCAACAAAATATACTAATTTTAACTGACACCTGAACCTATAAAAAAAATAGAATTAAGAAACAAGCATTACCTTATTTTAACCAAAGCCTCTTTTAATTGACTTTGCTATTGAACTGTTTTTGTTCAATGTATTTTTGCTTTTGTTTTTTTTTCTTCAATATACTATCAGAAATGTTCTTCAAAACCCAAGAAACAAATTTAAGCCTCAGAGAAAACTTTATTAGTTTACTTCCCTGTCATCATTTTAAAGTAACACATTTTACGCAAATGCTTGGGAACAATGTCTTTTATTCCTTATTCTAACTAGAGTTCTATAAACTTGAGGAATTTTATTATAAATCTGAATCTTAACTTGAAACACATCTAATCTACCTAATCAATATTTTATTGCATTAACTTTTTATGTAGTTCCATTAAGTAAATAAAAAATCATTACTTCAGCCTATGGAAGACCCTAATTCCAAACTTAAGAAGCAGGTGCCTTGTTATAAAAGTTTATAGAATTGAATAAAGAAAATCATAATGAGAAGATAAATAGGGCCTATGGAAATCTCAAATTTCAAACCTAAGTGGCAGCAGTCTTCTTATAAAAGTTTATAGATTTGAAGAAGGAAAATTTTAATGAAAAGAGACATGCAGAATTTATTCTTAATACTGAAATGGCTTCATGACAAGCTAAACATTGTAGTATAATATTATCCAAGAATAAAATCACTGAGGGGTGAATTATCCATATTATTAGTTTAGGTAAATATTGCTTAGCAGTTTTCCCAATTTACATTCCTACAAGAATACGTCAGATTCCTAGGTGCTGTCCATTTGAGTCTTTTTCAGTATGACAATTCTAGTGTGAATGTTGTCGCATTATATTGTGGTTTTAATTTACATTTCTTGGCAATTAGTGATGCTGAACAACTTTTTACATATACTAGCCTCTTGGATATGCTTTTGCTAGTTTCTTTTGGAATCTTCCTTTTTCCTTTATTACCCATAAGACTTACATATTCTGAACTTAGGTCAGAGTCCTTTGTCAGATATATATGTATAATAAATATCTTCAACCTTCTATGTATTTTTTTTGATAGAACTTTTACATTAATAGAAGTTCTTCACTTTTATTAAAGCTCATTTCTCAACTGTTTAAAATAGTCAGTACTTTTTGAGTTCTGCTTAGGAAATATTTGCCTATTTCAAGGTCATGAAAATATTTTTCCATGTTTATTTTTAGAAGCGTTGTTATCTTTTATGATTGTTCTCAAATTAATTTTGTGGATGATATGGAGATTTTGAAGTTCACCTTTTGTGTAGGGGTATCCATTTTACCTTGAAATGTTATTGAAATATAATTTAAATACCATAAAACCTATACAAAACTGCATAATTCAATGACTTTTGACAAATTTATACCCCTGTGTAAACAACATATAATCAAAATACAGAAAATCTCCAGAAAGTTCTCTTTTGCTCCTCTATCGTCAGTGCACCTGCCCTTCCCAAATGGAATCATTGTCCAATTTCTTGTAATGATGGGAAAATTTTGATTGTTTTAAAGTTGCTATACACACAGTCATATGGTATGTATTATTCTTCTTGTAAGCATGTTTTTATTCCTCTTGGTCATATATGTGAGAGTAGAATTTCAACCTAGTCCTATTTATTTAAAATCCACCATTTCCTCATTGGATTACAGTGGCAACTTGGTTGTAAAACAGATGTAAATATCTGTGGATCTATTTATAGCTTTTTTTTACTCCATTCTGTTTGTTTATTATTGTTCTACTCTTATTTCAATACCACACAGCACTGATTAGTATGGTTCTGAAAATCTTAACATACACTAGTCTGAGTTCCCTAGATTTGTTTTCTCTTTAATCTTTCTTTGACTATTACAGGCCTTTGCATTTCCACATAAAATATAGAATTCGCCTGTCAATTTCCACAAAAATCCTACTATGATCTTGATTGAGTCTGCACTGAATATATTGCTCAAACAAGAGAATGAGAATATTTAATCTTCTAATTCTATAACATAGTATATTGTTCTATTTGTCTTTAATTTTCTTTCAACAGTGTTTTGAGGTTTTTGAGGTAGAAGTCTTGCATATTCTTCATTAGATTTATTTGTAAGAGATTAATGATTTTTGGTAGTGCTGTAAATGGCATTTTAAAATATTATCTAATGTTTTGCTAAACTATGAACATTATCATTGCTTTTTTTCATTGTCTTTGATTCTAATAAAATTACTAAATTCACTTAATTTCAATAATGTGTTTGTACATCATTCTAATTTTATATGTACACAATCATGTTAGCTGAAATTAATAATGTATTTTCTTCCTTGAAATTTTTATTTCTTTTGCCTTATTGCATGAAGATGCACTATGCAGTGTTGATAAAAATTATAGTGGAAATATCTGTCCTGTTACCAAATTTGGAAAGAAGTTTTTCAAGATTTTACTACTTAGTATGATGTTAAAAATAACCTTTAAAAAATCTGATTATCTTTTATAAATTTAAAGAAGTTTCTATTCCCACTTTATTGATATTAAAGAACATGAATGAATTATATAAACTTACTTTTTGCATAAAATAACATGATTATATTTTTCTTCTTTATTCTGTTAATATGACAAATCACATATATTTATTTTATTTCTTTACATATATTTATTTTAGTACAGTAAATCAATATGTGTGATATTGATTATATGAAATTTCTCCATATTTAAGCCTGAATCCTGAATAAGATGCTGTGCCAATTAATCTTAAATGTTAAATTGACTTAAGAGTCAAGAGATTCCTGCTGATATGATTTGTCCATGGGGAGACTATATGCATCAATGGATTAATCCACTGATGTTTGTGGTGTACTGTGCTGTTAAGAGATGGACCACAGTTGGAGGAGCTGAGCTACTTTGGGCTGTGCCTTTGGAGGGTTTATCTCTTGCTGGTACTTTTCCCCTGCATTCTTCTTCCAACCTCCATGAGATGAGCAGCTTTGCTCCACTATGTTTTTGCACCAGGATGTTTCTGCATTGGAACCAGGTGCTATGGATTGAACCCTCTGAAACCATGAGCCAAATGGACCTTTCCTCCAGTAAGTTGTGGGTGTCAGGTATTCTTCCCAGGAACAGGAAAGCTGACCAATACAGGTGCATTTCTAGTATCATGAAAGTGCTTATTTTTAGAATTTTTAAATTGTGTATATTATATCACATGATATTTTATAATCTCTTAAAATCAACAAGATGAACACAGAGCCAGGCGTGTTAGCACACGCCTGTTATCCCAGCATTTGGGAGGCTGAGGAAGGAAAATTGACATGAGTTCGAGGCCAGCCTGAACTACAAAGCAAGATCCTGTTTCAAAAAAATCAACACAGAATTCTACATAGACTATTTGTCTTTCATAACAAAAGAGCAGTTGTGAGGAACTGCCTGGAAACAGCCCTCAGTAAGACATGGTAGCAGAGAGCAAAAGAAAAAGCCTTGTTCTTTGGTGGCAGAGGAGTTTCTATTAGCCTCAGACTTTGTGCTATGTGTGAGTTGAGTTCTATTCTAAAAAGCCAAACATTCTTCTGATTGGAAGAGCTCATGCTTATATAAAAATTCAGAGTGGGCTTAGAAAATGTTATAGAAAGAAAATTTATCTAAAAACTAACAAGAAGCTATCCCTGGTTTGCAAAATTATGGTTGATTGTTTTTCTTTCGAATTCATTATACTTCAGAAAGAGATGCCTTACCTGCCTCTTGGCCTAGCTATTTCACACATGCATATCCTGAGTGTACTCTATTCCAGACTATTTCTATAAACCTTTCTTTTTCTGTCCTTGGAACCAGGAAACCAAGGCACTACACTCTTGGGATAAACTTTTCACTGATGGACAGATGGAAGCCAGTTGACAGTTACGCACCGCCCCCCCACCACCACCACCATGAATTATCTTGAAACACAGTCTCCATGGCTCTGAGAGGACACTGCTGTGGGATCCAGCAATTGGTGATATTTGGAGATGGTTAAATAAAGAATACATCACCATGTCAGCTCTCCCTTCTCTCTTGTTCCATTGCCTTGTTCTTCGCTCGTCTCCCTAGGAGTATCTTTCCAACAAAGTACCAGCAAAGAAGTTGTCTGCTGCAGATTCTATTATCTGAAAAACCCAAGTTACAACAACACACTGTGAATTTTGTGTTTGCAATTATCACCAAGTAAACTCAGAAAATCTACTTTTACTAATAATTTTCAAAAACTTTCCATTACACAATCATTTTATTTTAAACGACCATTTCTTTTCACCCTTTGAATTAATCATGTTTATTCAGAAAAAAATCACTTCCTTATACTTTCTAAATCTGAAAATGATTTTTTAATATCACATAATCCTTTTGTGTTTCAAAAGAAACTTTTTGGATTGTATTTACATGTTAAATCCAACATACTCCAAAAAGTTTGGGCACTATCAGGCCTAGAAGTCTAAATGATGACAGAACTTATTTGTTTAACTTGTAAGTTTAGATGTTTATCTGCCATTTCTTTGTCAATTGCATTCTGAAAACCATATGACAATTTAAGTGTTTGGTATGTATCGCATCTAATAACTGTATAATTTATCTTTCAAATAAAAATGGATACAGTATATTTGAATTCTGCCAATTAAAATCAGAATATATAAAATAAAAATTTTGTCAATAAAATAGTACATTTTGAAAGATTCTTTTTAAGATACATGCATTTCATGACATGAAGTATGTGTAAAATATGATTTTAAAATTGTGCTTATGCATATTGATTTGGATGGACCCTCAGTTACGTGAGGTATTATCAAATGGACAATATCAAGGCATTAAATGATAGGAAATAGTATTACTAAAAACCAGCCTTAAATATACAAAGTAAAAGTCTACACTGTCTCAAATAGGCTTTTTAATCCCTTATTGGACCTTTATTATGTCTGAGAAAAAAATAAATTAAATTAAGTAAAACAAAAGCAGGAAATGTTGGCACACACCTATAATCCCAGCATTTAGAAAGCTGAGGCAAAAGGATTGTTGTGAGCTCAAGGCTTAGCCTGGGCTACACAGTGAGTTCAATGCCAACTTGAATTGCATAGAGAGACTCTGTTTTAAAAATCTAAATAAATAAATAAGAAGAAAAAGAAATAAAATTAAAATATTATTTCTCAAATGAATTTGTGTATTTTCAGCTAACAAGAATATTTGTTTTGCTAATAAAAATTTAGGTAATTTTTATTAAAATTTAAAGCTAGGAAGAAAGAGCAATGCCTTCAATGTTATCACTTACAAGATATCACCACAAAGCAAGATTAAATACTTCATATGGATTAATTCATTGTTTATTATCACAAGCCTCAGAGGCAGATATTATTCTCATTTATATAGGAAGCACATAAGACCAAGAGCATTAACTGCCAAAATGTCTCAAAGCTAATGATTGATGAAATCAAAAGTTGAACTCAAGATGTCTGGCTTCATGATAAAAATTAACGTGATTTTGAAAATATTTTGCTGACTAAAGTCTTTCTCAGAAACAACAGCTGTGACATGCTTCAGTCATCTTCTGAAAAGTTAGAAATACCACCTGGTATTTGTGAATGACAGTTGAATATGTGGAGAATCAGCATATCTTCCAGGTAATAAACCAACATCTGGGTAACAACAGAATTTTCTATTTCAAGGTTTGAAAGCATTAAGGAATCCTAAGACAAGCATACCATACCATATTGTTTTTCAAGTGGTTACACAAAAAGACCATAGGATTTTTTCTTTTTAAAAAATACTTTTGTATGAGAAAATGAAAAAATGGAAACAAAGTCTTTGTAAATAAGGAGGGATGGAGGGGTTGAAGGGAGGGCAGGGGAATGGGGAAAAAATAAGAACCAAGAGAGACTATGTAAAGGTGAAAATTTCCAATGATGAATGTCATTACATTGTATACCTAAGATGTATCAATAAAATTAATTAAAATTAAAAAAAAGAAATATAAAAAATACTTTTGTTACTCAAAATGTTTTTGGAAATCTCTTTCCGAACTACCTTTATGATTAGTTTCTAAGCTACAAAATAAAAGTCATCATCATGCACTTTTTCTGTCAAATCAGAAGAATATCACAAAACTTCAGCATTTATTTTATCTGTAAAATTTTTCCACATGTCAAATTCTGCTCTTAAGGATCAACTTTTAGGGCCAGGGATTTAGCTCAGTGGTTCTGGTGCCTGCCTGGAAAGCACAAGGACCTGAGTTTGATCCCATACCAAAAAAAAAAAAAAAAAAGAATCAACTTTTATGACTTCTGAAAATAATCAATAGGGAGGGGTGGAGAGGTTGAAGAGAGGGCAAGGGAATAGAGAAGTAGATAAGAACCAAGATATATCATGTAAAGGTACAAATTCCCAATGATGAATGCCATCATATTGTATATCTAAAATGTACCAATAAATTTAAATTTAAAATTTTTTTAAAGATCTATGCCATGTCCTGGGTGGAATTCTCAAAATATGTTTTCTTTCACTCAGGTGAAAGAAAAATTACTGTTCATTACTTGCAAACATAATTTAACAACACCTTAAAAAGATCATAAACCATAATTAAGTTAGCTTTAGTCTAGGGGTGCAAGAATGGTTCAACATGTGCAAATCAATAAATATAATATTACACAAAATAGATTCAAGGATAAAAACCACATGATCTCAGTTGGTGCAGAAAAAATGACTTTGATGAAATACAGCATCCTTTCATGATAAAAATAAAATTCCTGAAGTTACCAGCTACTGAAGGATTATTCCTCAATGTAGCAAAGGGCATATACCACAAAATCAAAGTCAACACCATTGTGCATGGGAAAAAACTGACACTTTCCCCTAAAATCAAGAATGAGGTAAGGATATCCACTGCTACCATTACTTTTTTAAATAGCTCTTGAAATTTTAGCTAAAGGAATAAGGCAAGAGAGGGAAATAAAAGGGATACAAATAGGAAAGAAAGAAGTCAAATTGTCCTTGTTTGCAGATGATATGGTCCTATACTTAGAAGACCCTAAATACTCCACCAAAAGACACTTAGACCAGATAAATGAATTCAGCAAAGTAGCAGAATGTAACATCAGCATTAAAAAATAGTAGTTTTTCTATACACTTACAATGGAGTGGCTAAAAAAAAACAGAAAACAAGTCCATTCACAATAGCTCCCAAAAATAAAAGCTAGGGATTAATCTAACTATGGAGATGAAAGACCATTATGATGAAAATTTCAGAACACTGAAGAAAAAAATTGAAGAGGATAGAAAGACCTCCCCATGTTCATGGATTGGTATAATTAATATTGTAAAAATGGCCATATTACTTAAAGTGATCTACAGATTCAGTGCAATCACAATCAAAATATTGAAAAGATTCTTCACAGAACTAGAAAAAAAATCCCAAAATTCATATAGAAGCAAAAAAGATCCAGAATAGCCAAAGCAATTGCAAGGAAAAAGAGCAAGGCTAAAGGTATTACAATAGTCAATTTCAAATTATACTACAAAGCCATAATAAAAAAAATGATACTGGAACAAAAATAGACACAAAGACCAATGGAATAAGGACAGAGAAACAAACCCAGACAACTGCATCTATCTGATTCTGAACAAACAAGCCAAAAACATATTTTGGAGAAAAGATAACCTCTTTAATGGTGCTGGGAAACTGGCTATCTACTTATAGAAGATTGAAACTAGATCCCTGTCTTTCATACAAATACTCTTCTGACAGAGGATTAAAATCTACAGTATATAAAGAACTCAAAAAACTTAACACCCCATTTCTCCCTAATATGTGGAATGTAAAAAAGATTACAGGAAATTAGAAGGGAGACTATTATTAGACAAGAGGAAGGGAGTAAGAGGGAGCAATAAAGGTAAGTAAATAGGGATAGATGTGATCAAAACATACTTTATGGTTTGAAAGCTCCCAAAAAATCAATTCCAAATGTACCAGAGATACAGGTTTAAAGCCTGAAATTTAGAAAATACTAAAAGAAAATATAAAGAAAAGACTTGAAACCATAGGCACAGGCAAAGAATTTCTAAATAGATCTCCCATAGCACAGGAAATAACAGCAAGAATCATTGGGGGACCATATCAAATTAAAATTTTTCTGCTCACTAAGGGAAATAATAGAATGAGACCCTACAGAGTAGGAGAAAATATTTGCCAGCTAAGCTTCTGTCAGAGGATTAATATCTACAATATATAAAGAACTCAAAAAACTTAACACCAAAAAAATCAAACAGCCCAATCAGTAAGTGAGCAAATGAATTGAACAGACATTTCTCAAAAGAAGTACAAATGGCCAATAAGTATATGAAAAATATGTTTAACAACTTGCCATGAGGGAAGCAAAAATCATTGAGATTCTTTTTCAGTCAAGTCAGAAAAAAAGCTATCATCAAGAATACAATAAACAATAAATGCTAGCGAGGATATGAGAAAAAGAACACTTCTACACTGCTGATAGGAATGTAAATTAGTGAAGCCACTATAGAAATTAGGATAAGCTACCATTTGACAACTATACTACTCCTTGGAATATACCTGCAGGACTTAAAATCAGCATACCCATGTTTATTGCAGCACAATTCACAATAGCTAATGTATAGAACTACCAACAGATGAACAGGTGCCCATCAACAGGTGAATGGATAAAGAAAATGTGCTGTGTATAAGTATACAATGGAATATTATTCACCCATAAACAAGAGCAAAATTTTGTCATTTGTAAGGGAAATCAGTGGATCAAGAGATCATCATGTTGAGTGAAATAGGTAAGTTAAACTCAGAGAGATAAATATCAGATATTCTTCCTAATATGTGGAATCTAAAAAAGATGACAAGAAATTAGAAGGAAGATTATTGTTAGACAAGAGGAAGGGAAAAAGGGGTGGCTATAAAGGTGGATAAATGGCGAAGTGGATGTGATCAAAATATATGTTTTGAAACCCCCAAAATGTGAGATTAGACGGAGGGCAGGGCAAGAAACAAGATGGGGGTGAGAATGGTCAAAGTGTGTTATGTACATGAACAAATATCCCAAAATGAAACCCATTTATCTGGACATTTGATATACACTAATATAGAATGGAAAGAAAAAAGCATTGTGTGAGATACATAAGATATCACATGAGATTTTATAAAAACAGACATAATTTTATGTCATGTCTTTACTCTCTTAATGTAAGTAAATCATGAGATCCATTCAGTGTGGACTTGAAAGACTGTCAGAGAACTGAGAGCCAGTGGAAGAAAACACTGGATCCCAATTTGGGGAAGAAAATTTAGTCTTCACGAGCATCCAAAAGAGTATTGAGAAATTTAAATAATGGATTCTGTAATAACTTTCTTTCCTTGAATGTTTCAAAAGGTGATTCTGAGCTAATATCTGTTGCACGAGGTGATTTAAGTCACAGAAACTTTTTCAGTCAATGGAGAAAACTTCTCTGAAATCAGTGTCCATTGGTAGTCCTTTGGGTCAAGGTGAACAAATTAGGCCTAAGTACATCTAACTGATCTCTGAAATAAAGCAATATTTTCTACACAGATTCTCATTCCTGTATGTACTGGCCCTTTGCCTGTTTCCATAAACTGTGGACCAGCAAGAATGCATCGTCTCAGGAAAAGGCAGGGCTGGAAAATATAAGTGGAGCTGCCAAAGCATAACACTTAAATTGTGTGATTGCTTCACCATTCTTAACATAATAACTGTTTACTTGAGGAGATTATACTTCATCACAATGTCTACTTGAATCAAAGCAGTTTATGCAACAATTTCCTACATTCTCCCATATTTCTTAGAATATACAATTCCATATTACTGAAATTGCATTCAGTAAAGCACAGTTTGGGAAAACCATTTCACTAGTCAATTGCTGCCATCAACCATCGAGGTAACAATAATGTTAATCTTTTCCCTATACTGTGCAATATTTTGTAGTATACTGTTTAAACTAAAACATTTTAGGATATTTGAACGTAACTATGTATTGTGGAGCTTTGTTGTTGTTGTGTCATTAGTGATAAAGATATTTTATTACCTACTCGCCTTAAAGTTTGCAATATGAAACTAACTCAGTCATTTGAGTACATTAAATGAAAGATACCCCATTAGATTTGACATGGCTAAAGCTTTTTTTCTTTAAAAATGATTATAACTCCCACATGATTAGCAAATGTATTCTTCTGTGTTCTGCAAAACAAAAACAACCTATGAAGTCAAATTTAACACTTTCTCAAAACCAAAACTGAAAACATATAAATCTGCTGTATAAAATTCACTGTAACTTTAGCTTTTGGTCTTTTAACATTTTCCTTTCCTACTTGAGTGTACATAATAAACAGTGAGTAAAGTACAAGGCCATTAATTATCCCTAAACAAGGACATTCCATAAGGTTGTTATTTGAGTCGGTTCACCATTTCAAGAGAGAAGTTTGAACTTTGGTATAGAAATGTGAAATTATATACAATATTTTACTCATG
This sequence comes from Heterocephalus glaber, assembly GCF_000247695.1. Next base: position 4,134,741 of record NW_004624833.1, on the reverse strand, counting down.
CTGGGTTTTTTTTTCCTTTTTGAAGTCTGTTAATAGGGCTTTAGGCCATCCTCACATGCAGATCTGAGGTACTTGACAAGAAGCAGGGACACGCACTGTATATTTTGTTGGCTACAGAGTATTTTCTCTAGTCTGGTGTGATTGATCTTGAAGGAAGACCTCTATGTGACATGAATGCATCTGCTTGAATAAGCTACAGTTTTATTCTACTTTTTTTGTACTGTATATAAAACACTAGGTTTAAAGGAAGAAATAAATGGCCCTTGGAATTTAGCATTTCATCCACACATCTGTAGAGTTAGATCCTATACAAAATTAGTTTAAAGTAATTGTTCAAACATATGGCCTAAGGTGAGTATGGTTGAAGTCAGAGTGACAATCAAATGGGACTGATGCAAATTCCCAAATTGCAACAAATTAGAACATGGTTAAGCTTACATGCTTAGAAGTTCACACAGAGATAACTCACTACAGTCTATCACACAGAAAGTTCTTTACATGTCTGCTTCTCTTATAAAATCTTAGGGTATAACATTCTCTATGTTATTTTTGTTTGCTAGGAAAAATATGTTTTACTAATTATTTCAATAATGAGGCTAAATTGATGTTCTATCTATGGAATTTTAGACAAAACTCATTAGTGGTAGAAGACATTTACAGCACAAATTTTAATGCAAAAAGATATTCCTACATTGATATAGACTTTCAGATTTACCAAGTTCTACATTACTTTGTCCAATGCCAGTCCATGTGAAAAGGATTTTGGGAGAAAACTGGAACCATGATGGTTTCTTCAATCTTACCATCTCAACATTTAATTTAACACAATGGAAATAGAATAATATGACTGAATCATTTTAAATGTTACATAGGTTCAACTCAGTTTGAAAGATGCTCCTTTTAACACAAAAGTAGTTACAAACATTCTAGTTTTTATTTTCTAACATAGGAGTCAATGACTATCATACTATACATTTTACAGTATACCATCATAGTGACAATATGACTTCTTTTTTGTCCTCTTGTCACCCATCCTATCCCTACTCCTACCATTTGTAGGCACAAGTCTTAGGCACTTTATATGTGTTTTTACTAGTCACCTTCCACAATTTTATTTACGTAAGTTTGTATCCATGAACAACATTATATTATAGCTTTGATAAAAGGAGAACAAAATGGTGTTTTACTGTATATACTCCTATGAATCTGAATTTTATTGTTCATTGTTGTGTTTTTGAGATGTATTTATATTGCTATACATCAGACTACCTAAGAAAATGAACATAAGTTACTGATTCGCATAAATAATTGTGTAGGGTTGTATGTGTGTGAACACCTTCACACCAGTTGGGAAGACACCCAATTAAAGGAATTTTTGAAAAACAGACTGACCAGTTTTGGGCATTATGAGATGATAACCAAAGGTTGATTAATTCATTCAGAAACAGTCTATTTAGGTCAAATAACTAGTTGGTGTAACTTTTGTCTCAATTGAATGCTTGTTAAGACCTTTATACTTGCAGCATTGTTCCATCTTTTCTGCCTAGTGAAAGGTCTGTTAGAATATTTAACTGGAAGTCATTAGTCTTCCTGGAATCCACTTGTGAACCTCTTAGTACTTTTATTAATATTTATAACATTGCTATTTCAAGGATAACATTTTAAATCAACAGAAGGACAAGAACCTTGAAGCTGTATTGTGTCCACTAAGCAACACAGGTGTCAGTGTTTCATGTCTCTAATTAGCATAATGTCAGTGTAGTCCATCCTATCCAGTGAATCTTTGCTTTTAAGTATCCCACTTTCTGTAAATTTACATTTCCCAATGCTAAGGGTTCCCTTAAAGCAAAAACAACAAATTATTTCTTTACATAAGAATTACTTTACTTTTAAATAATAGTAAACAAAAAGATTCATGCAGCTTTCTTGCGTAAGCATTGGTGACATTTAAATTAATCATAAGATATATTCTAAATATATGCAATGAATATGAGAAGTAAATTTGTTAATTATTTTAAACAAATAAGGTATCAATGATTAATTCTGGTTAATTTTAACCTAGTCATTTGAAAACGTGAATACAAGAGATTGATTTCTTTTGTAGCTTGGTCATGAGGTCCTGGCATGTTTTTCCTTAATGAAAAGTCTAAACTTACTCAGAAACCTTAAGGTGTTGAGCCTTTTAAGAGGAATTAGAACCTACTAAAGTCATTTAGGTATATCTTTCAAGTCACATTTCTTTAATTTGCGTTAGCAGATATATTATTTTGTATATAACAAAGAAATAGAAACATTTTTAAAATGTCTACAATATGTAGCATATCAAACATTAAAATGAGAAATTTCATTGTAAATACAGTTGTACTTCTATTCACAAACTTACTTCATTCCATGATTCTGTTTACAAACCAAATTGATCACGACTGGAATAGAATCAAATTTCCCAATAAATTCCAATGTAAATACAGTTAATCTCTTCTGAACTATATGTATTTTTAGCCACAAAAATATGAAGGAAAGTACAGTACAGTGCAGTACAAAGAGAGAGAAGATTAACTTTGCTTGAGGTGACTTCTGGTGTGGAGAATAGGAAGGGAGGTGGACAGGAGATTATTGTTGAAGGAAGAGTTTCTCTTCATAAGGACAATGGGGAGATTTCCTTCAAAGGTTTCCTCTCTTCTTTGTCTCTTAGCTGCAGGGTCAATTTTAAAGAAAAATCAGTCTAATATCACTTTTTTTCCTGCACTGTATAGCCATCCAGAAATGAGAGACCATGTTATCATTCATCACTTTCAACACTCTGCTTATTACAGGTATATTGGGGTGGTACTTCTCAAAGAAATCTTGGCACTCGTTCCATTTTTCCACAATGGATTTTATCACAACACTGCTAATCTCCTCCCTGTCTTCCTTTTCCTCAGTGGAATGATCCTCAACAACCACCTTCCGCTGCTCACTCTGAACTTCAACAAGTTCTTCTGTTGTCAGCTCCTCCTTATGGTCATCACAAGCTCCTGTATTTCTGCACCACTGACAGCCAGGTCCATACTCCTGTCTATGGACACAATCTCCTCCACTACCTGTGCACCAGACCCTTCAAAGTCAAATTCAGTGGTATATTCTGGCCAGGGTTTCCTCCAGGCTGTGTTTAAGGTCCAGTACGTGACATCTTCCCCAGCTTTGTCAATGAGGTTGATGCAGTGCAGGACATTGAAATATTTCTTTGAGAACTCTTTCAGAGTCAAGGACATATCTTCAGTGACATTAAAACACTTGGTGAGTACCTTTGTGTACAGCTTCTTGAAGTCAAAGATCACTTGCTGATCCATGGGCTGCAGAAGAGGAGTCATGCTGAGCAGAGGAACTTGACCTTTATGAAATCATACTCAGCATCCATATCATCCACCAAGGCTGAAGGATGTCCCAGGGCATTGTCCATCAGAAGAAGGCACCTTTCAGGCATCTGGTTTTTCAGAAAGATATTCCTTAATGGTGGGTGTGAAAACCTCATGCAGCCATTCCATGGACAATTGCCTTGTGACTCAACCTTTCTCACTGACTCTCCACATGACAGGCAGTCTTGCCTTGTTCACGTTCTGTTCCTTGAATGCAAAAAGGGTTTGGAAATGGTAGACTAGTACTGGCTCAATCTTCAGATCAGCACGTGTATTCACACACAGCAAAATGGTCACTCTGTCCTGCATGGGCTTGTGTCCTGGAAGTGCCTTTTCTTCCTGTGTGACATAGGTTCTGTTCAGCATCTTCTTCCAAAAGAGCCCTGCTTCATCCCAGTTGAGCACATGTTGGGCAACGTATCCTTCTGCCTTCACGAATTCTTTGAATTCATTCTTGTATGCTTTTGCAGAAGCCTTGTCAGAACCAGAAGCCTCACCATGTCTTACCACACTGTGGATGCCCCTTCTCTTGTGGAAATTATCAAACCACCATCTACTGGCTTTAAATGCAGCACTTGTTGACTTGTAGAGGGGTTTTCTTGCCATAAATCACTGCAAAATTTCCTGGATTTTTCACAGATCATAGCTTCACTAATGCTATTACCTGTCAGCTGTTTCTCATGCAACCACAGTAACACAAGTTTTTCCACCTCTTCCAGCACTTGTGTCCTCTGCTCGGCAGAGTAACATCATTACTCCTTGTGCCACATCAGCTCCTTTGATGGCATCTTTATTCTTCCAAATAGTTGAGACTGTCAACTTCACCATCTTGTACTCTGAGACAAGGTCAGTCACATGAATATCATGCTCATGCTTTTCTACAATTTCCTTCTTCAATTCAATGGTTATTTTCTTCAAGTCTTTCTTCTTACCATTCTTGTTCTGCACTTTTGTGTTAACTTCATTGTTGCTTTGCACATTCTCATCATCTTCATTACCTCTCTGCACATTCCAGTTACCTTCATTATCACTCCTCACTTTCTTTTTACCACTATGCTTGCGCTCCATATTCTTTGGAGCCATGCTGGATTGAATAATATCATACAGTACTGTTTGTGCTAAAAAGCACACAAAAAAATATTCACAGTGAGTGTGCACAGGTCTGTCTGTGACTGCAATCTCAACTAGAAGGAAGCCAAGACCACCCAAGTGTCCAAGTAAGAAGATGACCATGGGTGTGTTCATCATCAATGCAGAATTCACAAATGGAAGCAAATTTTTGCTGAATGCCTCTGTTCATGAACCAAATTGTTCAAACAACTCCAACAGAAGCATTTGTGAACCAAGATATTACTGCATGATATTATTGTGCCTATTTTATACATGAGGAACTTGAGAAGTAGAAAGGAAGGTAGTTTGTTCCAGGTTTTGAGCCTGGATTGAACCTTGTGATTCCAAAGCTTTCCAAGCTGTGCCCACTTGAGAAAATGATTCCATCTATAATTAGCTAAACCTTAAAATACCTTAGGACCTCAGAAATCGGCCCTTGAGAAAAGGGGAAAAGTCAGTTTACAAATCATCTTCTAAAATTGGCTAGCCATCAAAGTTATCTTGTTGAAGATATAAAAAAGGTTATGATGTCATTGATGAGACTATCAAATACTTCAAGCAATGGCAACACAAAAATGCATAGCTAGCACACTTTGTTCCCTCACTTTTTGCTCAATTCAACTTAAATAAAATACTGTATAAAATGATTCAAACATCTCCAACTAGATATGTCATTTTTGCTATGGAAGTATTGAGAATTATTCTAAACACCAACTTTTGTCATCTAAAAAGAAACATTTAGCATAACTCTGTTATCATAAGCCTGTGCTGTCTTTAATATGTAAATATGACAACATATTACAGATACCACAACAGCAAAGTAGAACATTTTTTAAAAATACGAATCTCTTAGACTGGAACAAATCACACAAAACCTATGGATAACATTATCTGAGCAATACAAGAAAAACTATTTGATTTACAATGTTATGTTACCCACTTGCAGATACTTTAGGATAAAAAGGGGTATCAAACTCTAATTTCCTTTTTTTACAGGTGCAACTGTCTAGTGATAATATTCACTAGAAGGGATCATCAGAACCCATTTACAACTGCTCTGCCGTGTAAAAATAAGGCAATTGTCTCAGATGTGCATTCATTACAGGTAACTAATGGGAGTTGATCATGGCTTTCCTGAAAAACTATAGCGTGTCAAATGGGAGCTATATCTACAAATATACTAGGCTCAAAATTTAAAGAAAAAGACAAACTGGGTAATGTTTATTCATCTATTCTCTTAGTAACAACATTTTAAGTTTCCTCAAAACCCATTGATTATTTATTTTTACAAATATATGATGCCATTCAAAATGACACCCATAACATACTATATGTATGCATCTAATGCAAAAGTTAAAAACTCAATTAAATATGTAGATAGTTCCTTTAGGTTTTTCAACATGAAAGAAAAATTTCTCCAGCTGTAAATGCATTGTGAGAACTTTAAAAAGAATGGTACCTGAGTGATTTTGGAAATTTTGAGATTAAGAACAAAAATAAATGTGTTTTAAAATTTTGATTACAGTTACATTATTTTGAAAATATCCTATAGAATGTATATACTGTGGAACATGTTTTATGGGTGTTTGTGTATATTTATATCTATATTAGAAAAAGTCTAGTAAATTTTACATTAAGATATATCATGTACATGTACCAAATATCCACAAGGAACATAAATATTATGTCCTACAAATATAT
>NW_004624833.1:4111222-4128291 GCF_000247695.1 Heterocephalus glaber | reverse complement strand
TAATAGTGTAGCATAGCTTTTTAATATCTGTAGCTTTCCACAGCAAGATAAATGGAAGACCTTGATAGTATAAACAAAACCCCATGGACTACATGTATGATAAACCTGGTGAGCGGTCCCCAGCCATCCTCAAGAACTAGCAGGTAGAGAAAAAATATCAAACACGACCTGGTCTTCCTAGAGTCACTGTCAGTGAAAGAGAACGCATTCATGTCAGCTTCAGCCGTCTGCTGCAGCATCTCCACAATGAGGTGGTCAGGGCTGATCTCCAGGTGCTTCTTGACCATCATGTAACCCATGGTAGAGCTGTCATGGAGGACCTGGGCCTTCATGATCCACTCCATGTTGGCTGTCCAGCCATAGGTGCTAGTCACGATGCAGCAGGGTGAAGACACAAGTCTATTGGAGACTGTAGACTGGTGCAACCACTGTGGAAATCAGTGTGGAGATTCCTCAAAAAACTAGGATTGGAAGTTCTATTTGATCCAGGTATTCCCCTGCTGGGTATCTTCCTAAAAGAATTAAAAGCATTATACCACAATGATATATGTGCACCTATGTTTATCAGTGGCACAGTTTGTAACAGCTAAATCTTGCAAACAACCCAAATGCCCATCAACTGGTGACTGGATAAAGAAGATGGGGTTTTCTTTAATAAAATGGAGTACTACTCAGCCATAAAGAATGATAAACTAGACACACTTATAGCTAAATGGATCCACATTGAGGCCATACTCTTAAGTGAAATAAATAGGTCACACATGTGTAAATACTAAATTGTCTCTCTGGAGTGAGAAAATGAAAGTTTTATACATTATTATACATTTTGAGGATCAAAATGTATAATAGGTAATGTGAAATAGGAAGCAAAGTTTCAAAGGGGAAGGAGAAGTAAGGGGAAGTGTGGGAAAGGAAAGAAGGGAAATAAAAAATATGAGAAAAGAAGGAAAAAGTGGAAACAAAGCTTTTGTAAATAGGGAGGGATGGAGAGGTTGAAGGGAGGGGAGGAGAGTAGGGAAAAAGAAGAACTAAGACATATCATGTACAGGTACAAATTCCTAATGATGAATGTGATCATAATGTACACCTAAAATGTACCAATTTTTAAAAAAAGAAAGAGAAAGCAGAAGGAAGCATTAAATACATAGTGAACCTGAAAATGAAATCCCAAAATAACCGGTAGGTATTCCCTGGATATTTAGTGGGACAATTAGAGAACAGTAGTTCTTGGAAGAGCTGTCCTCTACCCAAAAGCAGGCTCATCCAAGGGACAGCATTACATTATGAAGAAGACACACAAATCCCTTTGAAATGTAGAAACCAAACATCCAATGCATCCTTGCAACCAAAATTTGAGCAGGATTCAGGCTAATGTACAACATGAGGACTAAAGATAATGAAATCATATTATATGAGGTATTTTTAAGTAAATTTTGGATGCTTTCAGATATATTAATCCACTTCATTACAATAATTATTTTACTATCTATAGGTATCCCATAGAATCATGACATAAACTTCAAATATACACAATTTATTTGGAAAGCAAAATTTTCAGATAAAAGTTGGTGGGGAGAGGGTGCTGGAGAACAGTTAAAAAATCTTGGTAGATGTGTGAAATATTTTTCAAAACTAAATGAAATGCAAAAAGAGGAAAGGCTTCCTTCAACCACACCTCCTCTGAAAGTATACCAAAGCTTAATCTCACATGAAATTGAATTACACAAAGAGAAAAAGGTCAAATCATGTTCAAAGTTATGATTAAAAAAATGAGAATCAAAAGAACATTCCTACAAATGTTGCAAGCATTCTAAAAAGACACACCCACAAAACAGATCAAACTACAACCTACTAGTATTTCAAACCAAGTTAAAGGCATTAAGAAAATGATCAAAGACTATCAAAGAATAACATAAACCGTGATTAGAAAACTCCAAAATTAGAAGCCAGAACTCAGGAAACAATCAGAAGTGAAAAATAAATCAGAAATCAAAGCTAAATCAGAAACAACACATGAGTTAACAAACACGCCAGTTAATGTTTTAAGAAAAGTAGAAAATCAAAGGGAAAACTTTTTAAATTAAAAACATGAGATAAAAATGCTTTTTATCACACAAATAAACAGACATTTACAAAGAGACAAAAATAGGGCATATTGGAAAACGAGCTTCTGAAGAAGAAAACAGCTACATTTTAAGAAAATATTGCTGAATTACATAGTTTTAAAACTTGAAATTAGATGTTAAGATACTTTACTTACAATGTATCTGAATCTATCAAATCTATACAACCAAAGTCAGAACATTCTTGTAAAAGTTAAGTAAAAACTTTTTAAAAAGAAAAAAACTGAATAGTTTGTTCTTTAAACAAAAAAATCAAGCATCTTATGAGGTTAATAAAATTATTAGAAATGTTGACAGTAACACTTTGATACAGAATAAAGTGGAGTGAGACATTTATGATATTCAAGGAAAGGAAACAAAATATTTTATATTGAGAAAAATCTGACAATGTGGGAGATACAGTGATGTCTGGAGTTTTTATTGTTGTGGGACTGCCATCTTTAGATTCTCAGAAGCAGAAACCAACCTTCCACTTGCTGTGATGAAAGCAGAAATGAATCACACCAAAGAGGCTGATATTGTAGAAATTACTTCCAATCCTTCCGCTCACTTCACCGGGTAAAGTGTCACCATGAGCAGAAAGTCAATCCCATATAATGATGATTTACAGTTGGAAAGTGGCTTGGGGACAGATTTACTGTTGTCCTATTCACACCACTCTGTTTCCATCACCAAAAGATATTTTTCCTGTAAAAAGCAATGTTGGGAAAGGACATATACATCAGAGCATGTTAATAAACCCCCCTTTTTTTCCTCTTCAGATAAAGTCAGAAGTTAGAAAAGAAAGAGGAAAACTATATGCTAAGAAAGTTAATAAAACACTAAAAGTATCCAAACTTATATAAGAGAGAATAAACATTTCAGCAACTTCATAAGTCACTAGACACTATTTTAAAATCTTTGGGTACAGTGATAATTACAAGAATGATACATCTTAAGAAAGTATACATAAATATATATTTTCTGATTTTGAAACCAAATGACTCTACACAGAATAAATAATAATAGCTCCTACGTGACAGATCACGTCCTAAGTGCTACATATAAATATTCTCATTAATCATCCCCAAAAGACTAGAAGGCTGGGGTTTAAGAGTTGACTACTTTAATCAAACTCATATTGCTTATTGTCTTAATTTACTAAATTGATACAAAAAATGGTGAAATGTTAAGTTTCAACTGTGGTTCAGAGGCAATCCAAACAAAAGGAAGATTAGATAAAACTTCTTCTTTTTTTTTTTTGTACCGGGGATTGAACTCAGGACCTTGCACTTGCAAGGCAGGCGACAGAACCACTAAGCTAAATCCCCAGCAGTTAAAACTTCTAAAGGAGTTTGCTGACAGTTTGTGTTCCCAAATTCTTCTGTCAAAACTTAGTCCCAGTACCATGGTATTGGAAGTTTGGAAAGTATTAGAAAGTGGGATTCTGGGGAGGGAAAAGTGTACTTAAAAATGAGCCCAGAGGAAATTTCTTTACCCTTTCTGACATGTGAGGACAGAGCAAAAAGCACCTTAGTGAAGAGAGCAAGCCCTCACCAAACACAGATCTTTTGGGGGCCTTGATCTTAGATTTCATACCCTCTAGAACTATGAGCAATAAATTTCTGCCATTCATAAATTACCCAGTTGGAGGTAGTTTATAAGGCAGCCCAAACGTGACAAAGACAAAGCTGATCAACAGATAGCTCTTAACCACCGAGACATATATAGATATATGAGTGATGCTTTTGGACCATCTAGGCCTTATATGAGACAAGATTAACATGGCTCATTTTAAACCCTATCCAAGACTATCTGGAAAGAAAAGCTAAAGACATAACTAGATGCCTAGAAGCCGATGAAGAAGTAAGCTATGAAGCCAGAATAGACAGGCATTTGACCTTTTCCAATACACTTCAAGAAAAAAATCTTCTGAAGATGGGAATTCTCTAAAGACACCATGAAAATACCAGGAGAGAGACAGGAAAGTGCTGAAGAGACAGACTGACTGATGGACAGACAGACAGACATACAGACAGAGCTAAAATACCATTTTTAAACTAAAATGTTCAGAGAGGACCAACACCAATCTGTGCCTTTATTAGCCGATTATGACATTTCCTGACATCTTTCATGTTCTCTCTCCCAGGTACCAGTCCCAAATGGAAAGAAACTATGGTGAGCAAGCTGGTAAAGCGAGCATGGACACCTTAGATAGGATAGGACAGAAGTCAACTTTCTTCCTATATAGATGTCTCACATGCTACAAGGGGAGGAGAGGAGTCCAAATTCTTAATGCATTTTGGAATTTAAATATTACTTGCCATTAATCATGCTAATTACTGAACAGAGCCCTTTTTGTGTGATTTAACTCAACTGTAGAATGTTTTATTATTTGAGTGAGGAGAAATGTCATGGAGCCTGCCAGGAACAGAGAAAGAAGCACCCTAGAGACAAATTTAAGTGGAGAGAGGAAACTAATACAAAGTTGTTTTATGATTACATCCCCTGAGTTGTACTTGTTCCACATAAGAATTACATTGACATTTGTGCTTCTGGCCAAATATGGACTCCATAACTTGTCAGTGGAATGATTATTTTTGCCATCATTCTCTTGCCCTATATGTCTCATATATATCCCTTCTTATTCAGAGAAACTGCAGCTGACATTGTTGTCATTCACATGCCAAAATGATATTTTAGGGATGTTGACTTACAGTTCTTGCTCTCAGGGAGCTATTTTCACTCTGGAAGTCTTAAGCCTTCTCTTAGTTGACTATAAAATGTCATTGTTTTCACAAGTCAGTGGCAATTGTGTTTTTCTTTTATTTATATCATTTACATGACATTTATTTACTAGCTTCTATCGTAATTTTTATTTCATGTATATATTACATATAATGCTTTATCTTTGTCTACATTTGTGCTCTTTCTTAATTCAGTTTGCATTCCTTTGCAGGACAGGTAGTTCAACACATTCTTTTTCAAATAGGTCCGTAATGCCTGCCAGAACGTTTTTCATAAGTGCTCAAGAAATATGCAGTGTGTACAGATTAGTTATAAATAGTAAACATATCTTTCATTCTGTGACCTCAAACACTTGCTTCTACTTTCATGTTATCTTAATGCAAAAAAATCATTCTTTAGCTCTATGTTAAAGATTGATTTCAAATAGAGATCCATTTAGCTGTGTCCTTTAAAAAAATCTATCATCAGTTTATCAATGATTTTCTATAATTTATTTATTTTAATCAACAACTGTGAATTACATATTTGGTTTGAAATATGTATACACTTTGCAATGACTAGATTAAGCTACTTAATATATGTGTTAATTCACTTATTTTTGTGGTGAGGACACAAAATTTAATCAGGGATTTTCAGCAATGTAATACATTTTTAAGTATAGTCATCATTTTTTCTAAAACAACTGAATTTATTCATCTTACTAATAGAAATTTTGTATCATTTGGCCAACATCTCCTCAAACCCTTTACCCAGCCTCTGGTAACCATTATTCTACCTTAAATTCAACTTTTTGTTAGATTCCACATATTCATGTGGTATTTGTCTTCTGCACTTACCTTATTTCATTTAATATACTGTCCTCTGGGTTCGTTCATATTGTTACAAATCATAGCACTCCTTTTAAGGGCTAGATAGTATTTCTTTGTACATATGTACTATGCTTTATTTATTCATCCACTGATGAACACTTAAGTTGATTCCATTCCTTGGTCCCTGTGAATATGTTACAATAAGGGTGCATACATCTCTTCAACACAGTGATTGAATATTTACATATTCATGATCTTTTGGTGAAATTTTGGATAATACGAGGAGAAATGGCAGAATTAATCAGGAGAAGAAACCTGGTTCCCATATTAGTAAATTACTCATTAGTAGTTTTTCCTTCAAAGGAAGGCAAATGATCATATTTCTGTGATACACATAGACTTAAATTGACATAGAAAAAAAAATCTACTGACATACATATTTTTTGATTTTGTCCAGTGTGCCCTGAGATTTCTGCTGTCATAATGGGTGGTTGTTAATGGGAAACTTACCTTACTACAGAGATTCTGTCCTGTCCTTTTCAACATGGTTGACCCTCTAAGAAACAAACATCTATAAAGATAATTTATTCAGGCCTTTTTGTCCAATTATTATTAGATACTCATGAAAGAGGACTTCAAGAACTGCTTCAGAAATGGCAAGGGCAATAGGATAAGTATGTTTAAAGTGAGAGGGGGTATTAATGGCCATGTGTCTTTTACCGTAATAAACATTTTAAAAATTAAATGTTCTTTGCAGATTTTGATCAGCCCTTATGTAACACATTTATCCTATCTAGTACCATTTCTCTATAATTCTGGTATATTTTGTTACCTGGAAAATCTTTCAAGAAGCAGGTTAATGGTAGTAACTATGGTTTCTGGCATATAATTATTATATTTATATAATTATTATAATTATTCCTGGGAATGCAACTCATACTAGCTTTTCTGTTCCTTTCCTGAGATTCTTGATTTTCCTAAACCTCAGCTAGTATCTTTCCTGGTGTGTGTCATGGAAAGATCCAGATCATCCTCATAGAGGAGCCTGAGCCCCTGTGTTTATGATATTCTTAGCCTGTAGCTGCTGCACTTTCCTATTTTTGATGCAGAGGAGCATCAAAAGACACGCAGTGGATCACGTAGGTGACACTTTCCTGTCCTGATTGTGCAACAGAAACCCTACCTCCTACTCATCGGGGCACTTGTCCTTGCCTGTTCATCTCATGATCTAAAGACTGGAGTGAAAAGATGTCAGCAATAGATAGGTTTGGTAAGATCTTGCTGTGATCCTTGGTAGGAATCTTTCTCCTCTGATAATAAAGACCTCAGCCATCCTGCAAAGTCTAGGGTTGTGTGAAAAGGAACCCCAAATTCCTGAATGGGTTCCCAGAAATGATAGTAAATATGGCCATTCCTGCATTATAGATTAAAATGTCCTTTGCTTATTAGGGATGCATCACTATGTAAAAATGGCTGATTTCTTCACACCTTAGAAGATGGCATTGCATCATTTGGGGAGGTTATTCCCAAGCTGGTGATGCTGCTGTCATAGCTGAGCTGATCCATAGATCACTCAGACCAGAGTTTTATACTGAATGACCAATTGCCATACTTGCACCTGCTCTGCTATTAAGTTGCCTCTGGCCTTGCTTGCACTTAATGCTGGATGCAACATTTTCATCTCCTGATGGATTAGGACTGGCCCCATCTAAACTTATAACTCAGTGGTCTGACAGAACAAAGCTCCTGATGAACAGTATATGCATAGTATTCTAATCTCCCAAGGACAAATCCTCTGTCAGAAAGCATGAGCAGAATGTATAAAGAATGATGCATGAGCATCTATTACAGATGTTATGACTTTACTCTAGAACTACAGGGCCCTACATAGTGATGCTATTAAGGTTTGCCATAAACTCTACATGGCAACTTTGCTCACCACAGATACATCTAGTTTCATAGGGTCTGCTGAGTCATATGTTCCACATACCAGGGCTGATTACTCTACAGTGCATTCCATTCCTACTGTGAGCTCACAGCTGGAGCCTTTTGCATCACTTGGTAGATAAGTTTCTAGCAAACTATGGAATGAGCTGTCACCATATTCCAAAGAGGTTTGCCAGGAGTTTTTCTTCCTAGAAATAGGATCTAGAAAGCATAATAATTTGTAATCTACTTTGGAAGGGATGTCCTAGTATCCCCTTGATCACTCAGTTGCCTATAAACATCAATAATGCAGTAAGTCCCTGAATCTAATAGGGTTCTCGCTCTCTCTCCCTGGGCACCACATATTTTTTTCCCATTAAGGTTATTGGTACATTTTAGGTATAAAATACAGTTACATTCATCATTAGGATCTTGTACCACTACATGAGTATCTTGGTTCTTATTTTTTTCCCCTTTCCCTGCCCTCCATTCACCCCTTACACCCTTCCCTATTTGCAAAGATTTTGTTTCCATTTTTTTCTTTTCTCATATTTTTTCTTTTCCCTTTTTTCCTTTCCCCTACACCTCCCACTTCCCATGCTCCTTTAGACCTTTTCTTCCTGTGAAACAATACCAATTATACATTTTTTAAATTAAAATATCAAGATCTAGGAGACATTATCACAGATTTTACAGAATTTAAAAGGATATAGAAAGCATATTACAAAAATCTTTTTTAAAATAAATTTGACAATTTCTAAGAAGTACCTTGGAAGACAAATTAATGAAACTAACTCTGAAGGAAATATAACATTTGAATAGCACCTATTAAAGAAAGTATATTTCTAGCTTGAAAACCTACCTGTGTGACAACAGCAGGCTCATAAACATTTTAACTGATAAATTATATCAAACAACTAAAGCAGAAAAAAGAAGGAACACTTCTCCCCTCATTTTAGGAACTCAACATTGTGCTAATCCTAAAACTGGATAAAGATAATAGAAGAAAATCATATGAACATAGATAGAAATTTGTTTAACAAAACAAACTATTAGAAGTCAGATCTGGCAGGATGTAGAAAATGGTTTTGTTATAGGGATGGCGGTGTTGGTTCAGCATTGAAAGATCCACCCCCAAAAGTCATCATTTTAACAGAGGAAAGGAAAAAGCCATATGATCCTGTCACTAGTTGGAGAAAAAGTATTGGACCAAATTCTACAGCTGTTCATGGTAAAATCTATCAGGAGACTAGAAGTAGAACAGAACCTTCTCAACAGATTAAAGACATGCACTCCATACTTCCAGCAAGAATGCCTTATATGAATGGAGAAGATACAATGCTTTCTCCTTAAGGTGGGGGACAAGGGCAGATATGCTTACTCTTTATCTGTCCATTAAACTTTGAAACCTAGGCCCCACCAAAATAGACTGGCAAAAAAAATGACACAATTAGGATAGGATTGGCAAGGTAGAAGCAAAACAGATCCTATGACATTCCTCAGTCCCTATCTTAGATTGTCTCCATTTGGGGAAATGCTGCTTAGAGTCAAAGACTGCTCCTTAAAGGCAACATTTCTCCAACCCTTGCTACTACTTCTGAGGAAAGGATATATATACTATAAGATGCGTATTCCACATGCAGGACTGAGACATTTCAACATAAATGTGTGCATGTGTGTGTGTGTGTGTGTGTGTGTGTGTGTATAGGGAGAGATGATTAGCAAAAGAAGAAAGAATGCATGCATACACAACATTGTAAAATCTGGTATAAACTTATTTAATGTTTTCTTGTGATAAGAGAGATGCAGAAATGAAGAGGTTCCATTTTTTGTTTACAAAATTTTACTTTCAGATTTGGGGGAATCAAAGATCACAGATTCTGTGACATTCTCAGGATAAATTAGTTAATATACTGGCCCCAAGTGATACCACATAGAAAAGACTATTCTTCTCAATTAAATACATTTCTCAAATTTGGCACCCTGTAGTTGGTGACTTCCATTTGTTTATAAACATTCAGTTAACAAGCATTCACTGAGCAACTATTTCATGAGAGATCCTGCTTTTATTTCTGAGAATATAAAAAGAACAGGACAGGTACATTTTCTGATCTGCAAGAAAGATAGCTGCCAATTAAAGTTAAAGTACCAATTATATGATTTATTATATCATATTTACAATATTATATCATAAAATATCATCTAATGTTATATTCTAATATATTAGATTACAATATATCAAAGGATCTAAATGTTGTGAAGAAATATAAATCAGAGAGAAATGGCATGGTAGTAAAAGGCTAATTTAGTTAGGCAATCTATGTAATAGAGATCTCAGCACAAGTATGAATAAAGATAGAGGGGTCCTTGCAGATGTCTGATGGTAACCAAGACAGATGGCAGCAGGAGGGAGAGCCCACCTGAGGGCCACTAGCTGGCAGAGGAACACCTGGAGGAACTATTTAGGGGCTCCTGCTAAGGAACTCAGTGTGGCCAGAGGAAGTGGAAGCAGATAAGGTCAGAGGACAGTCAAGGCTGAGAGCCCATTCTAGTCCAGTGAAAACAACAACATGGTCTCACTTAGCTTTAAACAGAAATTCCCTATATTGTAATGCAGAGGAAGTAGGGAGACTGGCTAAGCAGTTATTTTTAGAGTGCAGAGGTGATAGCATATTGCACTGGAGTGGTCAAGATTTACTTTTATGTTTAATTTGGGTCATGAAAGAGAAAAGTGAATACTTAACAGCCAAGATTTTGGCCAAGGCCACCAAAAAAAGCAGAACACTCAGGGACCATCCTAAGTGCCTGATCCCAAACACTTTCATAAGGGATGCCACCCTAGCAGCATCACTGAAACTCTTTAAAGTGGCTTTAGAGAGTGGAAGTATCCAGTCCGAGGTGGAGATATCCAATCCAAGCCCAAGGAAGAGAAGAAAGTGCACCATGTGTTGGTTTTTGCTGACAGACTGATTTATGATGTATGATTGTTAGGAACTCTTTCAGGGCTTTAAAGACAAAGTTTTTGGAAGAAGATGTTCAAGTCCTTCAATAAAGTATATAGATATATTGACGGTGAATGGATGATCAAAAGAAAGGAAGATTATAGAGAGCCATAAAGAGGCCCGGGGATTTAGCTCAGTGGTTTCACTGCCTGCTGCGCAAGTACAAGGACCTGAGTTCAATCCCCAGTATCAAAAAAACAAACCGAAATAGAGAGCCATAAAGAAAGTGTGTGTGTGTGTGTGTGTGTGTGTGTAAAAGTGAAAGAATGAATGTGTCCCAAATGTTAACAATGGATGATTCTGCTTACATTTTTTCCTCAATGCACAGGCTTAATATCAAGATAAAATTAAAATTGGTGCTAAAAAGCAGAGGTAGAGAAAAGTGGGTCTTTGCTACAGTCCACATTTTCTAGCAGAATTAAATCTTTCTTTGGCAGTGCCATTTAATAATCCTTTGTTCTTACATGTGGATATTCATGCTATGAAAAAGAATGCAATCATTATTAAATGACGAGGTCATAAAATCAGAAGGAAAATATATCCCTGCATTATTTTATCAAGAACATAAAGTCCTCTGATCCTTCATTATTCTATCAGTTGTGATACTTTTTGTCTCCAATGCTTCCTGAACTAACAGTTCCTTTCTTCCAAGTATGCAGGTCCGCTGGCTGACATAAGAGCTCAAACAGCCCTCTCAAGGAAAGAAGAGTCAATGTTCATGGTTCTTAGGGTACAAGTGAGGAGACAGGTGACAATGGGCTGTGGAATGCCTTTTTGGTTATCTAGTCAAATTACGAGTGAAGAAAAACAAAAGGAAAATCTAATCCAAAAGGACAGTTCATACTATATCCAGTACCCTTTCACTGCGGTATTGAACAAATGGGGAAGGAGCTGTGAACGATAGGGAAGATAGACTTGCTTACAATAAATAGGACAGGACAGCTTTCAAAAACAGAAATCCAACAAAAAAAACAAAACAGAAATCCATACATAGCATCTGTGCTGTGGCCCCCTCAGCAGAAACAGTAGGCTGCCCGTGTAGAGTGACATCAGCCACCAAGGACCCTGAGAGTTTTACAGGCAGGATACAGAGGCATTGCTTCCTGATCTCTGTGGAGTATAACACTATGTCCAAAGCAAGACATCTTCCCTACAGTACTCTTTGATCCCACCAGAAGAGCTAGAAAATGATATTCTTATTCATATGAATGTATATTTCTGAAGCCCTGCTAGTTTATGTGTTTCAGTAATTTTCTTTCCTTAGTAATGAAACCCATAGACTGATTATAAGTTACATTCATTTTACATTTCTATGCTTTTTCCTCAGTTCCACCCAGATTTCCCCTTGGTTCTATTCTGGGAGCAGGGTGAGGAACAATTTTAGATTTTCATCTGTAAGAAGAAAATCTCCACAGGTTTAAGAGTTCACCTGATGCTTAAAATTGATATTCTCATCTCGGCTATATTAAGCCATGCAAATCTTTCCATAGTGCAACATGAAAACGCCTTTTGAAAGCACATGCCAAAATATGTAGTCTTAAATTTTTCTCATCTTAAGTAGCACAAAATGATCTGAACAGTTAGTCACATTTAGTTCAAATTTGAACATTTTTTTGCATGGAGTTCATACCTTTGATAATGGGCTATATTATGCCTTAGTCTTTTTTGCCTGGCTTATTTTTCTCTGCCAAAGTAATAATCTGGAAATTCACAGTAATATAGATTTTACTTAAATCACTAGAAATTCAATAGTTTTTGAGACAGATAAGGTTGCTAAGAAGTTAATTGTTTCATAGATAAAAGAGAAGCATCATAACTATAAGTAAATTTGGAAAATTAGTTAAGACTCAACATTTATTATTTGTTCAATATTATTAGCTCACTCAATGACTCTCATCTTTGCTCCTTAGGACTGAGGAACATAATTTAGTCTATCTTAATGTCATTAACACTTATCAGAATATCTAAGTATCTAGTTTACTAGTTGCTCAGTAAGTTATAATTATATAGACAGAGGGATGAAAGGCAAGAAAAAAGGAAGGGAAGGATTGAAGGAAGTCTGATAAAGAAATAATGATTATTTTAGAGTAAGGCTGACAAGGAACAATGACAGACAGGTACTTGTGAATCCAGCATATTGTATAATTTTGGGCATAGATGATCATTCCTAGTACTTCTTTTCTCATTCCCTTATCTAGGAAAGAAGGTAAGAAACATATGAAAATATATTAGTCCTGGTTGGGAAATTAATTAGACTTTCTAAATCCTGAGAGAATGTTGAAGTAAATATTCAATATGTATAATTCATAACTAATAAACAAGATACAAAAAAGTGATAGTAGTAATTACTGGTTTAAAAACCATTATTTAGAGAATCCAAATCAAATGCCATCCTAACCATCAGTCAAAAAATGGAGAGGAAGTAATGGTGAAGGAGAGGCAAGGAATATTCTCTGAGGAAACACTTAAAAATAGGATTACTTCTGAGTAAAAGCTTTCTGCTTACAGGAAACTACTTCTTCACTAGTTGTAAGTTAGAGTTTTAAACAGCTCAATATTGTTTAAGACCATGTGTGTTTACTTTGTCTGTCCTTGTAGGAAAATAGAACAAAACAAAATGCTCCTTCATAAAATAAATTCTAACCTTGAAACTTTATGATTTTAGAGAAGGCAATGAAAGTTGATGGAGTTAAAAAGTATTATTCAGAAATTTTAGAGTCTCAAAAAATGATTGTTCCTTTGGGAACAGTACATTTTAAGTGATCCACCATTTAATTGGAAGCAGAAAATGCCATTGTTGAATCCCACACATTCACCGCTCTGAATGTGTGTGCTCAAGTGTTGGGTACATGTATGTAGCAGACTCTCAGTGGCCATATACCTTCCTTATTTCCTCCCTTGGTATGTGCTTGAGCTATAAATTCATCATCGAAAATTTTAGAAACCTGAGTATGATGCTCATATTAATACCTTCTTTGTTTCCAGGCTTACTGGGAGAGTAAAAGAAGGACGTCAGATAGGGAAACCAAAGTATAATTCTAGCTGTTTCATATGCAAACTTGATTTTCTCACTTCAAGGAAAATCTACATGTGTTGTGAGGGAAAGTCCTTGGTGACAAAGATAATTACAGAAAGACGAAACTACTTAAATGGCAGCAAACCAATAGTAGTTGGGTTTTTGATGTTGTTTGTTTTGTTTTATCCATGAGAAGTTAAGGAGAGGGGTTAAAAATAGAGAAGGCCAAATCTTAGATTTTAAACTAAGAAACCTCAGTCACACATTGATTTTTCCTTATTCCAGATAGTTACTGCTGTATAACAACCACTCTAAAATTTAGTGACATAAAACAACATTTAATATGTTATAATTGTGAGTCAGGAACTCAAGTAAGGAACAGTGGAAGGACTCATTTTTGCTCCACAATATCTGGGGTCTCAACTTACATGGCTTACTTGGGTGAGGATGGCTGGGACATTCCCACTGGGTCATGTTTGGAGTCTTAGTTCAGCCAGTTGTCTTCAGTTCCTCTCTACTTTGTGTCTACTACACTGGAAAGATATGGTTTCTTTACTCACCTGTCTGACACTTAGGCTGTGTTGCTAGAAAATGTGGGGCAACTTGTATGTCTACCTCTTCCTATGTGGCCTGTCCATATTATTAGATTGATCTTTGATCATCTCCGAAGCATGGCAATCTCAAAATAATGGGCCTTCTTGCCTAGAGATTCACCAACCCTAAGAATAAGCATTCTAAGAACAGGCTGACCTGGCCTTGAAATTCTGAAAGGAATCCTTTCCCCCCAGGCTATTCGTTGACATGCCATTAACAAAGGGTCCTATTCAAGTGGATCCACAAATCAGAAGGAAAAGCTACATAGCCATTTAATCTACCATACCATTCCTCTTGATATAATCCTATATACTTTTGAAAATGTCATAACATTCTTTTGCTTTAATTTTTTTTAATTAATGGTAAAAAAAAGTATGCTATATTGAAAGCTAAAGACTTATTTTCCTTTTCAAAGACTGACTTACCCTGGTAGTCTCTAATAAACTTAGAAAAAAGATAAATGTTGATTTGTTTGTCTAGTCAAGGATATGTTTACTTTGTGATAAGTATAAATACTATTTAATGCAAAATCAAGAGTTTAAATCTGACATATTTTAATCCACAAAAAATGTAAATATTTTTCCCTAAGCAATTGTGACTTCTAAATTTGTTTATCCTCATTCAAAATACTGCTTAGATGGCTAAGGAATCTGAAATTTCTTCTACTAGAAGATATCTACATGTGTTGTGATAGAAGAGGATAGAATTTAAATGTGTTCTAATTTAATTACATCTGTGAATTTCATAATTTAGCTCCTATAAAGAAAAGATGTCCATGTAGCTAATAGTTCCAGAAGTCTGAGAGTACAGCATCACATCCTCTTGGTATCCTGCTGGGTCATGACATGAGGAGGGCAGGACATGTAAGACAGTGAAAAATTGCTAATGTGAGTCTTTCTTCTCTTATAAAAAGGTACTAATGCAAGCATGAGACCCTACCACGTTTCCCAAGTTTAATAGAAGCTTTAGAGCAAAGTCATATTGTTTTAGAATAACCTGAATTTTAATCATCCTTAAAATAGTAATATTGATTTCTGGTTAGTTATTTTCCTTGAACAGGAAGCAAGATCCAATGTCTACAAGCTTTTACTCCTGGATCAAAGGATTCCTGGGTAAAATAACTCGCTAACATTCCCTTCAGAGGTAGGGATTCTCTTTTCTCTAACCATATCAGAAGTCTTGATCCTTCTGGCTGTGTGCTTCCTCTTGGAGCCCCAGAATTTTTCACCCTCTGCCTTAGCCTATCATGGTAGAAAAACGAACAAGAGCTGGAGTTCTGTCACAAATTTAGTCCATAGTGGTATCCTAAAAGCTGGTGTTTCCTCTGGGAATGTAAGTGGATAGTATGCATATATTTGCTTTCTGCCTTTTATTTTCTGAGTTTGAAAAAACTTTTTTTATACTGCCTCATATTGGCCTTGCTAAGATAGCATGAACCATTTTGCCCTTTCATTGAAGCCAATGGGGTACTGCAAATTACCATTGTACTACTGAGTCAATAATAGGCACAGAATTTTTAAAACGTTATTAAGAGGACTAATGTGAATGCATATCAACTACTTTTCTCATTTGAATAATACAGTCATATAATTTTAAACTGCATTTAAAATGCTCACTTTAAGCTACAGAATATAGGTCCATTTATGAGGCTTTAATGTGAAGTTTTTACAGCAAGAATTTATTTAATTTTTGTTTTTACAATGTTTCTAAAATAAATTACACAAGAAAATGAATTAATAAACAAAATCTGAACCAAGGTTTTAATTCCGTGTGCTAATAAAATTGTCTCAAAATTCCAATTTCAAATAGTATCATAATTTTCTATGAAACCTAACCAGATTAGAGGAGACTCCAACTCTTTGCTCCATTACTTCAACAAACTCCAAATAAGGCAAAGCAATAACTTTTTTACTCAATTTATATAAGTGGCACTACGTGATGTGCCTTAAATATCTTACTTAATCTGTTAACCAACTGCTATAAAGGCATTTGATTTGTAATTCTCTCTGCTTTGTACTCCCTTACTCATCTTTACTAAACAACCTTGAATGTGAAGATTAAATTTCAACCCTTTTATGGAGACACCAGTTTGATAGTAAATATCTTCAGGCTTTGTAGCAGAATGACCAGACTTTTTGCTTAAAGAATGTAAAGCTGTACCAATCTATTGTATTTTAAAAGACAGATCTTGTTAGAAGAAGTACCCAATAACTGGCTATTTGGAGTAGTTCCGAATGACATCATAAGGCCAGAAATTCTCAGAGAAAGAAGCAAAGAAAGCAACAAGTAGCTAAAGAATTGTGAACTGCCTAGGCATGAGGAGGCTGCGAAAGAGAAAAGACTTGATGAATGGCCTTTGTTATGAATGGTAAAGTGCTAATAGAAATACTGAAGGTTGATTAAACCTGATAGAAAAATCTCTCAAAAGAGACATATCAGTTTAAATTTCTAGTCAAACATGCTTAATTTTCTTTTCTGAGTAAAGTAGTGAATGAAATAAAAGCATTATGTAACTGATAAAAGAAGATCAAGGGATAAAAAAGGGAAAGATTAAAAGAAGAGTAAAAAAGGACATATATCTCCCTCTTTAGTGTGCTCAAGGGAAAGCTCTCCACCTTTTTTTCTACCATCAGAGAATCTGCCCTTCAAAAAAAAAGTGATGTGAATTTACCAAATCACGAAATAAGATGGCCACTCCAAAAATCAAATAATTGAATCGTCTCTGGCAACCATGATCAGAAAGACAGAAGACTATGGCCATTACTAATTTTAAACACTTTCAAACCAAAAGAAAGAAAGAAAGAAAGAAAGAAAGAAAGAAAGAAAGAAAGAAAGAAAGAAAGAAAGAAAGAAAGAAAGAAAGAAAGAAAAG
>NW_004624833.1:4052646-4102215 GCF_000247695.1 Heterocephalus glaber | reverse complement strand
AAAAAAAATGGAAACAAAGTCTATGTAAATAGGGAAGGGTGGAGGGGGTGAAGGGCAAACAGGTAATGGGGAAAAAATAAGAACCAAGATACAACATGTACAGGTCCAAGCAACTAATGATAAATGTAAATGTATTATATGCCTAAAATGTACCAATAAAAGAATTTAAGGAAAAAAAAAGAAATTAGGATTGTGATTGAAATGCTTATCCACATAAATACATGAATAATTAGAAAATTGTTATTCACACCCTATAGAAAATATATTTGGATTCTTTACATTAAATCAATGACTGGCCATGTTCCTTAACACACTGTTATTTTCTAATAATTTTTTCAATTGATTACCTTTTGGTTTCCAATTCAATAAAATTATTATTGCAGATCCTGTGGCTATCTCATTTTATTTAGGTATACTTTGTAGTGACAGTATTACTTTCAGTACTATGCAGTGATTAGACCATCCAGACTGTGATGGATGATGGCAGGGATGGGAGACATACTTTTGACTTTCCTACTAAATGGATATTTGCAGTTGGTTTTATATGCA
Organism: Heterocephalus glaber; assembly: GCF_000247695.1. The sequence goes on along the minus strand of NW_004624833.1, from coordinate 4,101,666 downwards.
TATTTTCTATATTCTGTATTATAGAAGAGGTACCTTGTCCAGTGTGATGACAAATATATGTTGCAATTATAAATACCATCTACTAGAAGATTTTGATCACATTCTTCTTATGATCATATGACGTGATGAATCGTAGTCATAGATCACATATATTTCTGGATTAAAGTTTATGTGGTACTCTTCTTATTTAAAAAGTTAGAATTCAATAAGTGTGTTTGACATTTTTTAATCATAGATTGAAATTGGTTTTTGGCCTTCTTTCTGTATGATTCTTGTTCAGTGTTGGTCAAAATATTAAGTACTGTAATTTACTTGTAAACTAGAACTACATCTATTACCAAACAGAATGAACTATATTACCCAAATCCATTAAGTTGTCATCAGAGATCAGCTGTTATACCTATTGAATGCAAAGAATAAGCGCATAATTTAGTCTTTTTTGCACAGATTAAAGCAATTTTTAAGAATCACAGTTGTGTCAGTATTACATCAAAAACATGTACTTGGAGAATAAAACTTTACATTTTTCTGGCTATCATCTATATGTATAACATATATATTAAAGAAAAACCAGATCTTTACCATTTTCATTAATTAACTTTCTGAAAGTTTAGTATGATAACATAAAAAGCAAAAAACTCTAGCCAGAACAAATTTTGCTAAAAACTGGTATTATGTAAGAAGAAAACCTGCATGTGACAGGCCTCAGTTTTTATTACACACATGTTGACCACTGGGTAAAAGTGGGAAGGCCATAGAACCTGGAGTTAAAAGATCAGGACCAATTTAAAACTATGAATTAGTCACAAGATATAAATCCAAATCTAAAAATAAGTCATTTTTCTGTATACTAACAAAGAACAATCCAGACAGAAAATTAACAAACAATTCTATTTATAATACCATCTAAAAGAATAAAGATAACTAAGGAGATCAAAGATGTGTACAGTGAAAACTACAAAATGCTGCTGAATGAAATTAAAGAAGGTACTTATAAATGGAAAGACATCCCAAGTTCATGAATTAGATGTTAAGATGATTAAGATGTCAATACTACCTCAAGCAATCTAAAGATGTAATTGTAATCTCTAATAAAATCTCAAAGATATTTTTTGCAGAAATAGAAAAATCTATCCTAAAATTCATATGCAATCTTAGTAGACTCAACATATACAAAACAATCTTTAAAACAAAGCTGGAGATCACAGCTCTTGATTTCAAAACTTACTACAAAACTACAGTAACCAAAATCATATGATACTGGCATAGAGACAGACATATAGACCAATGGAATAGCATAAAGTCCAGAAATAAATCTTTATGTATATATAATCAAACACTCTTAACAAGGGTGCCAAGATAATTCAATGTAGTAAGAAACAGTCTTTTCAACAAATAATATTGGAAAACCAGGATATCCAGATGCAAAAGAATAAAGTAATTAACATTTTCCAAGTATAAATTTTATAAATGCAAAACAAATTCACAAATTACTCTGAATGATAAATAAACATTTTACTATTTTTGTTTTATTTCTTTAATTTCCTCAGTGTTCAAAACTTTCACCCTTCCTTCCCCTTGACAGTTCTTTCAGTTTTACAAAACTATTTTACAAGTTTCTATTTATAACTTTTTAAGTGTACAAATAAAATGACTTTTGTTCAAGTAAAAATAAGAATAAAGTAGACTCTTAACACATACAAAAATTACCTCATGGATTAACACCAATAATATAAGAGCTAAAACTATAAAACTCATGAAAGAAATAATGGAAAGATTCATGATATTGGACTTTGTAACAATTTCCTGTTAAAAACTTTTATGCATCAAAGGCCACTATCAACAGAGAAATAAGGCAACTAGTGGAGTTAAAATATTTGCAAATAATATATCTTATAAGAGATCAGTGTTCGGAAAATATAAAGAACTCATACAAATGAAAGGCAACTCAAAAAGAAAAAAAAAAAGATTTAGACACTTCTCCAAGGATACATGAATGGCCGATAAGCACATAAAAAGATATTCAACATCACTAATAACTAGGGAAATGCAAATCCACAATGAGCTACCATTTTATACTCATTACAATGACTACATTATCAATAAAACAGGAAATAATAAATGTCAGCAAGGAAGCAAAAAAAATTACATCTGGTAGAAATATAAAACAGAAAAAAGTGTGGTGGTTCTATCTTTTAAAATTTAAACACACAATTACTACTTGATCCAGCTATTTCACTTTGGGTATATACCCAAAACATAGAAGATGGGGCCTCAAGCAAGTATTTGTACACTGGTGTTTATAGTAACACTCTTCAATATAGCCAGAAGGTAGAAACATCCCAAATGTCCATCAGTAAGTGAAAGGATAAATACAAAATGTGGTATCTGCATGCAATAAAATATATAAAGCCTCATAAGAGAAATAAAAACATGATAATATGCTATGAAATGGATAAGCATGGAAGACATTATGCTAAGTGAAATAATCCAGATATGAAAGGACAAATGTATGATTCCACTGCTGAGTTTCCTAGAATAGTCAAATACATGGAAATTGGTGCTTGCCAGGGGTTGGGAGGAGGGCAACTGAGTATTATTGTTTAATATGCATAGGGTTTCAGTTTGTAAAAATGAAAACATTCTAAAGACGCATGGTGGTGATAGATGCATCACAATGTCAATGTACATCAGTGCCAGAGTTGTACATTAAAACTGCTAAATTGAACATTTTCTACTACATATATTTTACCACAAAGAATAAAAACACTAACTTGCTTAAGGTCAGTTGTATCTTATTTCCAGACACACAAGCAGCTATCCACACATCAGGACCTCCGGAGTCAGATGCAAACCCAGCTCTCACTTACAGGCTGTTGGGGGTTATGTCCAGTTCACCCCTAAAACCTCATGCATTCATAGATGAGGCTTTTGGAGGGGACTGGATGATGGGGTGTGGTACTCCACAGTGGGCTAATCCACTGGTGAGTCCATAGCTTAATGTGTTGGTGGGAGGTGAAGCCTGATAGGAGGAGGTGGGTCACTGGGGCTGAGGCCTGGAAGGGTCTCTCTCCTTCCCTCCTCCTTAATTCCCCTCTCTGCTTCCTGTCTGCTGGCCTTGAGCAATCCTCCTCTGCCATCCCCTCTGCTATGTCACCCTGTCCTGCAGCCAGCCACTCTGGTCTGGAACTTCTATGAACTCTGAGCCAAAATAAATCTTTCCTCCTTTAAATTGCAGGTGGTGGGTATTGTATCTCAGCAAAGAGAAAGTAACTAAGACACAAGCTCTCTAACTAATAAATACTAACTTTCTACGATTTCTAGTTCCACATTTGAATATGACAGTTATAATAATATCTACCTTAGGAAGAGTAATCATCAGGTATTAAGTAACTATTCACTTCTAGGAGGCTGGTGCAGGAGAATTCTCGAGAGTTCAAGACCAGTCTGGGCTACATAGTGAGTTTGAGGCTAGCCTGAACTACATGGAGAGATCCTGGGTCAAAAGGCCAAAAAAGAAAAAAAGGAAAAAAAAATGAGTGTGGCAAATATATTGGAAAGGAAAGCACAAAGTACTGGGAGAAAAAAGAATACTTATATTTGCCACAATGAGTATTTTTCTTATGGACTTTAAAGGTAAAAAAAAAAAATACTTCAAAGACAATAGGAAAACTCACACAAAAAATTAAAGACGATTTTCATGGTAGCACTAAAACTCATGAAAAATTATCCAAATGCCTATCGTTCTGGAATTATTATTTACACCACATCTTATGCCCAAAGGAAAAGCCACCTGTCACATGGGTTATGACATCATCTCATACTCAGCCTCCACGATCTTCGCAGCTGAGTGAAGCCAGGTGCTGAGTGATGAACTAAAGGCCTCTGGTTTTGGAAAGGAGCATTTTGCAGGTTTTTCTCTTACCTGCAAGAAAGCTCGCCAGGAGCAGCTCTTTACCTGCACTTCTTCTTCGGGGCAGCAGAGGGCACTCCAGCTCCACGAGAGAGCCTGTCTCATCCCGGCTGGTTGTAACTTCTGGCCTTGTTGTCGAAAGACATGAACTCCAGACCCGCAGAACCCCACTGTTCCCTCAACCAAATTCCACCGAAAACCTACTCCTACTCCCTGGAATTATCAGCACACTCACAAGGAGTGAATAGAGCTGTGGCCAGAGGAAACTGGTACCCACCACACAGCAGGCTTCCTGAGGCTGGACCCGCTCCTTTCACGCCTCATATTTCAAGGAGGGTAGAAAACATCTGCATCAGAAATTGTGAAGGACTAATACTTCCCTCAGACCATAACCCCAAAGCAAGCTTCGCTTAGGAATATTAAATTACAACCACCAGATCCCAGTAAGTCTCACAGATAAAGAGGACAGGATAGGGGAGCGCACAGCACACTGAACAAAACGGGTAAGGACGAGTACAAAAGCAGTGAGGAACTTCAGGACCCGACCAAAATAAACAGACATCATAGAAAACGTGTACATGTACACAATTGCTGAAGCTCACGCTGTGCAAACAAACGATGATGCCTACTACGGTGCTGCTGAAAGGACTGCAAAACAATCTACAAATATAATAAAGAGGAAAGATTTTATACGGTTGCTGCTCCTTTCTCCTTGACCCCATTATTCAGTAAGCTGTTCAAAAGTACCTAATTTAATTAAGGGAAAATCCCACATAAAACTTTCTATCTTCATTCCATTCAGATTTCTTAGGAGTCCAGATGGTTCTCTATAAGGTCACCCAGGGAGGACATTTTTTGCTCTCTGTATTCTACTGTCCCTGAGCTTCACCCTTTTCCCCATTCTATTTTTGTCCTTTAATCTGTATCAGTCAACATAATATAAATTCTTTCCAGATCTGCCAAGCATCACAAAGAAATAACACACCATTCAGATAGGAATCTGTTTTAACCAATATGTCATTAAAGGCATGCTGTCTTTGTGATTTGGGCAAAATTCTGGTGAAATTTACAATAAAGCAAATCACCATAAAGCCCTTCTTCAGAAAAGTTAGCCAGCTTCAGAAAATGGGGTTACATAGCCGCAACAACAGATATCTCATTCTCAGCACTGTGCTGTATGTTTGGGTAGCAAGCCGTGGGGCTTAAAGTAATAAATTGGCTCAAATCCTGGCCCTTATTTCTGTTGTTGTTGTTTGTTTTTACCTATATGATCTGGAGAACTCTGAGTTTTTTTCTTTTTATATATAAAAATAAAAGAAAGTTAAGGTTTTTTATTAGGATACACATTTCAACAACAACCCAGGACAGAAAAACGACATTTTCTTTTTTATTAAAACAGTAGGTAAAATGCTATAACAATTTTGTACAACTCCAATCAACTAGCATTACTTTTATGTAAACCATTTGCATGTTTGCAGCTCAAGAGAAGTTCAAATTCTTCATTGTGCGCTCTCTCTCTCTCGCTCTCTCTCTCTCTCTCTCTCTCTCTCCATTTCAGGCCATACAAGGTAAGGTAGCTTCAACAGAAAAAAAAAAAAGTCAAACAATTGTCTTCTTTCTTGATAATTCCAGAAAAGGCCTCTTCTATTAATGTCACTGAATAAGAAAATGTTCTGGGGTCTCTAAAGATGAACAAATAGCCCTAAAGAACAATCTGACTTAACACGACTGATGTAGCAAGCTTCACTGTAATGTTCTCAGCATTTCTAAATCAAACTACTCATCTAGGTTTCTTTCCAAATAGTATATTGATTACTTGCATCCAAATTGTGGTCTTTCGAACAGCATGTTCCTTTATCATCATGGAACCAGCAGTTTCAGATTCCATAATTGAGAGCTACATAGTTTATAGGAGTTGGTATTCAGCATAAGAGTTTTTAGTTTGAAGCTGAATAATGATAGATGTGTGTGAAGCCTAGTTTCTTGCTGGGGAAAAAATAGCGCATTTCAAGTTTCCATATCTTTGCCAGGGGAAATAACACCTTACACATTCTTTCAGGAGAGAAAAATATTTCCATCTACTACAACGCCAGTTTAGAAGACCTAATTCTAGAAACGTTGTGGTGATCATTTCTTCCTTTCTGGGGATAGCTTCTCAAAACTAAAAAACAATAGTAAATTTACTTCTTCATATCTGTTATTCTGTTCTTAATGCTCAAAGCATGAATTTTGAAAAATGACAACAGAGAAGATTATCAACTATGGGTTATGAATGCTTATACCAAAGACTTTTTGGCCAGATTTATTATATTTTTAAGTGGAAATCAACTGATTTTCAATACAAGTAGTATTTAATAATGATATACTTGCCCTTTTATTCTTTTGTGTGGGGAGGTATCAGGGGTCGAACTTGGAACCTTGCGCTTGGGAGGCAGGTGGGGGAACCACTGAGCTAAATCCCTAGCTCTGCCCTTTTATTCTTTTGATAAAATATTATCAAAAGAATAAGTTCTTATTTTAATATAAATCCTGAAATTGTTCTTTAATTTTTTCATAAAATGTTTTAAGCATATATTTTAAAAAATAAAATCTTTGGTACTGAATATTATTACAAATATCCCACATCTTACCCTTCTTTTTTGCAGAAATTTTCAAGTTTGTGATTTTAAATCAAAATTTAAAATAAGATTTTTTGATTCACATTTCATTTTTTAAAAGGTCACAATGTTTTGTGCAAAGTGTAAGAATGTGAGGAACCCAAGAGATTGCTCTAATAGCAGTTCCCTGAGCAAAATACAACTGCTTTAAGACACAAACTGCTTATTTGCTGGGCCAAAATATCTACTCATCCATGGAAGAATGGGTGTAGATAACACATTCTGCTTATGATACTGGCAATAGTTCTGTTCACTGGCTCTGTATCTAGGATAATTATAAAAAACATTATTTCCACAATTAATTACAGCGTTGGGTAAGTACACTTTGGGCCATAGTTCCTCTATCATCCATTCTGATTCTATATCAATCTAGTTTGACCTCTCTTTTCTCTCAAACTTTGTCACAGAACAAAGTATAGTCTGGCATTCCTAATGGCTTTCTAATCATCCCATGCATTTGAGTTTACACTTTGCAATCATTGTACACATGTCATACCAAAGTTTTTTTCTTATATATTTCAGTATTTTTTAAAACAAAAGGGTAGTTACAGAATGAGATATCCAAAAACAATTTTTATTTGTTCATGACACATTATTTTAGAGACTACTATTACATAAAATAAGATTTTTTTGAAATTACAGTGGCTTTGTGATTTTAGTAATATAAAAAATCCTGACAAGTGGGCCGGGGATTTAGCTCAGTGGTTTTGATGCCTGCTATGCAAGCACAAGGACCCAAGTTCAATCCCCGGTACCAAAAAAAAAAAAAATCCTGACAAGTTATTTGCAAACTAGAGAGTTCTTTAAGCAGAAGTATTTTGTCATCCTTCAGTACAAATGTCTGCTAATGTACATGAATATACATTCCCGAACACTAAGGAGAAAAGGGAGGTAACTTGCTTTCTGATAAAAATCTGAAAATGATTTTACAAATTCAAACAATATTTTGTATAAATATTAATGCTCAGTGATGAATCTGAAGAACTCTATAAAACTTTCTGGGTAATAATCTTGAAACCAACTTAACTAAATTGCATGAAGAAGCAGAGAGAAGTAACTTTTGATATGAATAAATTTCTTGGAAAGTTTGCAGGCTCCATATATGATATTAAGCAATGACTATCTAAAACAGTTTCATTAATTTGGAAGGAGTACATAAAATGTATTTGTAGTTTATTATATTAACCTTTATATATTTATTACTTTAGAATTAAATATATGATAAATTATTAGTGAAAATGGGAGGGTTTTTGCAAATTAAGATTGTGTAAAGTATTTGAAATTATCATGAGATCTAAAGACATATGAAAATAGACATATATTTTGCCTAAATTAAATGGCTAATGTATTAATAGTTCATTCTTTCTTTTATTACAAAACCCAGACTGATTAATGGATTCACTGTGCCATTTTCATACATGCATACTTCAGTCAGTTCCACTCCTTCACTACCCTCCCTTGTGAAATATCTGATTTGTTTCATATAAAAGAGATGAGCATTTAAGAATGACGCATTATGCAATAATTTTTATATATGTGAATTTAAAATCACAACTTTTTGAAAAGAATAGTATGTGAGTATAAGGGAATCCTCTTTAAGGAATTGAGTGCCATTTACTATGCATCAAAGCAAAATAAAATCAACGAGAATAAAATGCACCCTCCCCCACAAAAAAGGCAAACAGTATGAAACGGTCTTCCCTCAACTCCAACATATATTTTAGGCTTGAATTCATGTCAAACTTCACTTTTAAGACAGGACCATCTTGCAGGAGGTTGGATAGGACCGGAAATAACAAGAGCACTGGCCCTTTTGCCCAGCAGGCTCCTTGGTCACTCTGGAGAAACAGGTACCAGCCTAGGATCTCCAGTGTAATCAGCTGAGAATGTAGGCTCAGAAAGAAAGCAAAGCTGACATCACCACAGGCCCGTGATTGCCTGGTCACTCTAAGTACAATAAAAAGGGAAATTTACCAAGTATAGTCAAAGTTTTATAGCAAGAATGATTAGTAAGCCAGAACACTAAATTTTCCAATGGAAGGAGAGTTTGCATCCTGTTTCAGACCAAAGAAAAGAGAAAGGTTCCATTAAAAACAGTAAGCGTTGTTTCCATTGAGTTTGGGCTTCTACCGCCATGTTGTCATAGACGAGTACTCAGAAGTTATGCATTGTTCTTAGAAATACTACTGCTAACTGCAGTAATTCTGTCAATCAAAAGTACTGAAACTGAATTAAAAACTGTTTTATTTTCTGCCACCAGGGATGAGTTTCACATGAAGAATTATCGATAGTCGGTACAATGTTTGCAGTACATCTTCCGATCGTATGGCCTAAGGTCATTAATGTGAAGGAAGCAAAATAAATGCAGTTCTTACCTAGCAATAATGGATTTGTAAAAATTTGAAACAAAACTTTCCTTCCAGCCACTGCTTTCATATCAGAGAAATAAAATACATGTACAAGATTTAAAACAATGTGTGTGTAACCCTTTCTGACCCCTTTTACATTCACTTATTAATAATAATAACTATGATATTAATGCTTATGCCCAAGACTGAAATGAGGGTTAATTAGTTAATATTTATAAAGCTTTCTGAAAATGAAAAAGTACCATTTAAGCCTCAAGTATATTCTTTTCTTTTTTCATTCCTACTTTCATTTCCTTTTTTATCACAGATTAATTACTTCCCCCTTGGGTCTGGTTAATTTGTCACTGGTGGAATTATCTACCCTCTCTGCTCTTGCCCTTGATCCACATTAAGCCCCATCACTCCTCCTGACTCAGCTTTGTCCTCCCTATTCCCCCCCCAATGCCTTAGTCACCTCTTCCTCATTTTATTTTCTCTCTTCAGTCTTTCACTCTTCACTCTCTTTCAACTTTTAGCTGCAGATTTTTCTCATTTTATGAAAACATAAAAATTTCATAAGAATAGATTAATCTTTCATTGTTTATCATTTTAGGCATCAGTGAAATATTGAAATTGATATAGCTTTTGATTCAATTTTACCTCCTAGTTATTGAGAAAAGAAGTTAGATAAATCAAATTTGTTGTTCCCAATCCTTTCCTATGAGATGCCAAACTCCTTTAAGTCATATTCTATGGCTATCCAGATTAGTTATGGCAAAATATTTGTTTTATTGAATTTCTCCACTGTATATAAAATCCTGATGACCTGTGAGCTTTCAAAAACACCTAATGATGCTGCGAATTTTCAAAAACTTTATCTTCAGGATGAGTATTATGTCAGACATTAGTTCGTCCCACATACACGCATTTCATTTAGTGTCCAACTTCTAAGGTCTCACTTGGCAGCAGTAAAAAGATTGGAATTTACCAACTCATTTGTTTTCTAAATGTAAAAATATTTAGCCTCCCCTTAGGCCAACACACACACAAAACTTAGTTTTAGTTAAATAAAAATTAAGCAAGTTTAAATTTAATATTTTAACAATTTAAGAGATTCTATTATTTAACAAAGAGATTTTAGTTTAACTATTTCGATTTTAGAAATAGGACACCAATTATGAAAATCTGTTCAGCTTATAAGTTGATGACTCAACCAGTTGCTTCTAAATTATCTTATTCATGAGAGTCTTGATATTTAGTACATTTCCACTTGAATAATCTAACTGAATCACTTAAACATTGCTATATTCTTACACAAGCTATCAAGGCCTTCCAGTTCCTTTTAAATTTGAAAGATTACAAATTAACAGCTCCAAAATTATTCCCTTGCCTTTTATTTTCCGGTTGAATCAAAGACTTAGTAAACACATACTATCTACTATGATATGTGCAGTTGGGTTGCATGCTTTCATTTGACTGCTTTCTGGAGATCACAGAAGGACTAGCCATTGTATTTACAACTCACCCACACAGCTTGGTTTGAGCCCTCTGTTGAGCTATACATTCATTCAAGCACTTGCTGCCTACTCACCAGTCATTAACTGGTCCTATGTCGTCTCTGAGCACTCCAGTCTCAGTGCAGTTTCATTCATCCAATGTGACTCTGCCACTTTTTTCTTTTTTTCAAGGAAGCTCCATTGGAAACTTCGAAGTGAGTATCTCTCATACTGTGATAATTGTTGTCCTGTGCATTTATTTTGATGATTAATCAAGCACAGTTTGTTATATTTCCTTAAGAGATATGCACTAAACTATCTGATTCGAAGAGTGGTACAAATATTGTAGGCACTCTGGAGAGAATAAAACAGTTTCTGTCATTACAGATATTTATCTTGCTGAGGAAGTAAATAAGGAATAAAATGACACATGATCATGAAGGTTACCAACTAAATACTATCAGACTACAGAGGATAGTAGATAGGAAGCAAGTAAGAAGTATTTAGCATTATAACTGATACGTTACTAATAGATAAAAATAAGTAGAAGGCTATTTTAAGCAAATGTATTAGTTCTCTATTGCTGTGAAACAGAATATCCCATAATTTGATATTTTAAAGCAAAAAAATGTTTCCTTTATTATCTCACAGTTTCCATAGATTAGGAGTCGGGTGCAGTTTACTTCAGTGTCTCTGATTCCAGGTCCATCATGAGACTGCCAGCAAGCTGTTGACTGGGGTAGCACTCTCCACCCAAGGCTTCCACTTCCAAGATGACTCACATGGCTATTGGCCAGCCTCAGTCCCTTTCCATGGGACCCCTTCCATATGGATGCCTTATAAGAAGACAGCTGGCTTCCACAGGGTAAGAGATCTGGGACAGAGAAAGCTAGAGAGAGATAGGAAGGGCAGAGAGAGACAGAGACCTAGTGAAGGCAGAAGTCAATCTTCACAATTCAAGCTCAGAATTGACATCACTTCTGCTATATGGTTCATTACAATCAACCCATACTCACGCTGAGGGGATTTCACAAAAGTGTGAATACTAGGAGGCAGAGGTCTTTGGGGGCCTTCTTAGAGACTGCCTTCCATTGTATTGATGAGAATATAGTAAAAGAACAGGGAGCAATGCTTCCTGGCATTTGACAGTGAGGAGCAGTCCAGTTGGCTAGGCTTGTCCCCTGAACATGGAGACCTCTCAGAATGCTGAAGAGTCTGATTTTATGGAGCTACTAGAGAACTGTTGACGGCATTTATAAAACAGCGCAATGCTTGGAGTGATGTTTTAAGAAAACTCTACTCATATTAAGAAGCTGAGGTAAGAGTCTCAGAATAAAGTAACACTAGTTAAAAAAAGCACTTCTATAATAGTTCAAATATTAGATCCACTTAAAATGAGAATTATTTGGTGGTTAAGATTCTATTATGTAATTTAATGAATAATATGTATCTTGTCTATCCACTGAGATGAGTTTAACACAAAGATAGGATAGTCCCTCATATTTCCACTGTTTCTAAAACAATGAAATTAGTCATTGTTGTAAAAATACTTTTTAAAAAAAACTCAGGAAGAAGATCACAAGAAAGTAGTATTCAAGAAGGGATGAATTTCAAAAAAGATGTGGTTGATGCTCAAAATAACACAAAGTATTTGAGTCAGACGTGTGAACAGATGCTGAGACATAGAAAGTGAGAGAGCTTTCCAAAAGCACTACCAGTGCAACCCAACAACACTGAACAATTGCAGAGCCCAGAAATGGTTCAAGTGAAGACTTGAGCACATACTTAGGTAAAAAGGAAGAAGTTAGTAGAAAGGGAAACAATTTTAACACGTGTAAGAGAAGAAGAACTATAGGGTATTAAATCCCAGAACACATACAAAGAAATAAGGTTTTAAAAAATGTCCAGATTGTGGTATTAATCATGGAAAGACACAGAAACATACACTGCCCAAAAGACAAGAGGAAAATGTGGGTTATATATGAGAAAATTCTTTTTAATTTGTAAACCTCCATAAAAAAGTTCCTGCTACCAAAATGATTATAAGGACCATAACGTATTCTGGTTTGTGGGTCACAAATATATTTGATCTAATGTACACGTAGTAATGCGCAAAGTAAGATAAACTAAAATGAAAATAACATCTGTAATTTAATAATTTTGTCTCATTTCATATACTTCTACCTAATGAACTTCATGGAAAAGCTATTTTCATTAAAAAAAACAAAATGGTCATAGATTTTTGTGTTAATATTAGGTCAGATGATTCTAAAAGGAAATTATTTTCCTTTAGATCACTGAAGATTCTATTTAATCGATATCTGAGGGACAATATGACATTTATTGAGTTAGAAAATGTAGGCGAGACAAATACAAGAACAAAGAGCTCCTGATAGAGAATGGAAAGTGACAAGTACTTAGATTCCTCTAAGATAAAGATGATAAAATAGGATTGTAGCTAAAAAAAAATCTATTAGGATTTAAAGGAGGTAAAGGCGATATCTAGGTATAGTCATCAGAAAGTTTTCATGAAAGAGATTACAATTTTCATGGAATTGGCAGTTAATATTTTATGAGGAACACTGAAGAGAAAGAGCACTCTACTTTGAGACAACCTCAAACATAAAGGCATGGAGGTGGAGAATTATGGGAAAATGTTCAGAGAAAGTAAACAACCCAATTAAGCTCAAGCATAGAGAAGAGAAGCTGGTGATAAACCCAGAATATCCAGGACTGTTATAGATAGTGTTTTAATCAATGAATCAATAAATTCAGATCTGTATTTTAAGAAACTCAATTTAGCAATAACATGCTTTGGAATCCATAGAAAAAGATGCAGAAAATTCAGTTAGGAGCCTAATACAATACTCATGACAAGGGACGAAAACTTAGATGGAAACAGTGTCCAAATAGAAAGCATCCTTGGGATATGTGACCAGTGGAAGGTAAAAGCAAAAGGATAAAGGAAATGAGTGAGTGTGAGGATGATGAGGGAGAACTAGGAAGTAACCAAAGGTTTTCAGCTTCATTTTCTCTTCTGCCAAGAATTCTTATAGTTTGGAACATGGACAGTCTCCAAGAATAGAAATAGAGGGACTGTGCAGAGTAATTTGGAAGTCAGTGAATATTTCAGAAAATTCCATCTGCATCTAAGAGGTATATAACGGTCTAGGTTGGTAACATGAAATGCAAGGTTTAAAACCCTACCGTGGATAAAAATCACAGTTTGGAATATGAGCTCTGTTCAAAAAATCATAAAAAGTAAGAGGAAGGAAAAATATTGGAATAGTCGTATTATACTGCAGATATAACTAGCAGAATGTCAGAGTTAGGAAAACTACTGAATTTTACCAAGGACTCAATGAGGTCAGAAAAAGAAAGAAGACAAAAGAGAGACAGACAACAGACAGACAGACAGAGAGACAGAGAGTTAGAGACAGAGAAAGAAAGGGAGAGAAGAAGAGAGAGAGGGAAACAGGGAGAGAGAAATGGAGGGAAAACATAAAGGAGAGAGAAAGAAAAGAAGAAAGAAGGAGGGAGGGATTGAGAGGAACAGAAGAAGAAAGAGAAAGAAAGAGAGAGAAGGAGGGAGGAAGGAAAGAAGGAAGAAAGGAAGAAAAATTCTTCCTGAGTGTCCATGCCTCAAGAAAATAATCACCTTCCTAAGAAATGCCAAAACATTTTTATCTTACTTCTCATCAAGCTAGGTGTGAGAATAGCATAAAGGCATAAAGGAACGTGAAATTATAAGGACAGCAGCCAATTAGTGTAAGGTATATTATTCATTTCCTTGCTAAGGATGCAGCACATAGATGCTCTGTCCTAGAATTCTCTTTCAAATGAGTCCCTAAATTCTTTCTTTTTTACTCTATTTTCTTTTTTTCTTCCAATTTTAGTATATGAACTGCCAAAACGAGCACTCTTCTTTTTTTTAAATCGGCAAATCTACTACATGGGCTCTTACGATATTAGAATCACATGCTGCTTATTCCAAAGGTATATGAATTATGACAATAAAAACCAAAATGTGGAAATCTGTGCCTCATGCTCTCTAGAGAACAGAATGAGCAGTCACTATTTTTGTGAATTCAGGGAACACTACCCCAGTGTTCAGAGATACATGTATATAACTGTTTGCTTCATCCTTTGACTTTCTTCTTAATGTGAAACTTCAAATATGCACAAGGACAGGTTGCCAGCTTGGTCAAGAACATGACTATATCTACACATTCAGTAAGCCATAAATTTTATATACTTTGGCTATGTATATATGACACATAACCCTTATTTCTCTCCTGAGGTTGTTTACTTAGAGACAATAGAGGCCTATGAAAGCATTGTTTCCCTCACAGGAAATACTTCATGCCTTTCTTTGTGTCTACCAACACATCAGTGTGACTAAAGTATATGGAAGGATACTTTAACACTAATTGTTCTAAATATGTTAATTTGGACCAAATAAGCAAGAAATCTTCCTTTGGCATTTGTGAGTATTACAGCCCAATCTACATGTTTTAGGCTTTAGCCATGTTTTCTAGGAATAAATGAACAATTTTCTGAATTCTTTGAGCATTTAGTTTGATCTATGTGTTAGACATAAATTAGTTTCATAGCAATCTCGCTCTGCTATCTTGCAGAAAGCGAGGAAAAGGAAAGCTCATCTGGAGGAAAGCAGCAGCTCTTCTCTCCATTCTCACCAGAAAAAAATCCGTCCTTAAAAGAAGGTTGGTATTCAGATATGAAGCTGATTTCTCTTTCTCTTTGGAAAACAGGCAGTCATATTATGAACATTAGCCACATTACCAGTTGAGTCAAGAAGAAATGGTAATTTGGCACTTTTTACACTAATATTTATAAAATAAATAAGCATATATATTTTGAGTTTGCTTCAATATAATAGAAAAGTGACATTTAATATATTAAGCAATTCAGTAAAAAGATACTTTCAAACTATGAGTTCTATTCATATTTTCGTAAAATCTAATTAGAAAAAATAAGGGAGAGGAATATTCATAATGTTATAACTTCTAACATCTTCTGAAATTGTAATAAAATAAAAGATAATTTTATTTAATTATAATGTCTGTTCCAAGAGTAGCTTTTGATTGTTTTAATATATTTCTGGTATTTCTTTTTCTCAATTGTTTGGTATATGTCGAGCTAATCAAGATTTTTGGCTGTAAGTAACAGAAGTCAGCTCTGGTTAACAGAAAACAGAATGTAAATTTAATGGAAGGAAATGTAGAGGCTCTTGGAATTGGTAGGCCAACCTGAGAATCAGCTTGGAAAGTACCCAAGAACCATGGGAAGGGACAGGCGGCAGAGACCACCAGCACATTATACCACAGAAGCTGTGTGGACCGCAATCTCTTCCAGCTGCCTGGTCAGTCCCACAATAGGCCCAGCATCTACAGATCATTACCCATAGTCAAAATCCCAGAAGGAAGTGTCCAGTGCGAGCATTTCAAAAATGTGTCTACACCTACACTCACTGAGAATGGGGAGACACCAGACCCGACAGCTTATTTAATGGGAAGTGTTTTTGTCTCTCAAGACTCAGACAAATGAGTCATTCACCCAATATAGGCTTTATATGAAAGTCAAGCAAAAAACATGGTGGTAAATATACATTATGCATGGTACGAAGAGGCTATATGCCACATGTCTCATAATTATATTTCTATGCAGTATGCATATTTAATTTTGAAATTTGAAAAATGGGAGAGAGGGAACTCTCATTGTCCTTTTTGAAATTTCATTGTCAAGAAATATGTAGATCAAGGGGCCAGGGATTTAGCTCAATGGTTCTGCTGCCTGCCTTGCAAGCGCAAGGACCTGAGTTCGATCCCCGGTACCAAAAAAAAAAAAGTAAAAAGAAATATATAGATCAATTACTATTTTTCTACTCTAAAAGAACTGGGAGAATATTTCCCTCCCTCTTTTTTAGCCATCTTCCTTTAAAAATTATTATTATTACTATTTATTTATTAAAGTGTCTAAATTACTTTCTTGCAACTGACACACAGTATCTGAAACCCATGATTTAAAGGAGGAGAAGTTTATTTTTGGCTCATAGTTTGTAGAGGTTTCAGTCTATAGTCTACTGGCTCCAAAACAGGACAGCATGCCAGAGGGACATGGCAGAGGAAAAGTACCTTCATGGTACACTGCAGAAAGCAAAGAGAAATCAAGGGAGGAAGGATGGAGACAGACTCTTCTAGGCCATGGCCCCAGGGTCCCACCTCCTCCAATCAGGCTCCACCTCCTAAAATTACATTTAGTTATAAACTAATCAGTGGACTAATCCACTGATAAATATCATGCCCCCATGATCCAACCACCTCTCCAAGCCCATCTGCATGAGGCTTTGTGGGACATCTAGATATAGACCATAACAGAAAGCTATTTTAAGGTTCATGCTAATGTAACACTGCTGTGGAGAGGTTATTTTTATGCTAAGCATTATTCTAAGTATTTTACATATATTAACTCATTTACATGTATTAACTCCTTTTATTTAATAAAATGTGATGGTTAATCTTGATGTCAATTTGATAAGCTTAAGAAACGCCTAGGCAGTTAGTAAAACATATTGTTTGGGTATGACTAAGTAGGAGAAGACCTTGGAGACATGATCTTAAAGACAATATTTGATCTCTGGTCCCTTTCTCTCAGGTCTTCCCCCTGCTCTTTACTTTCTAGATGCCACCACTTCAGCAGGATTCCTCTGCCATGACCTTCCACCATGACGTTTCTGAATTGGACCCTGTCTACCAGGGACTGAAATGTCTGAAGCCATGAGTCAAAATAAATCCTTCCTTCTTGAAGTTGCAGATGTCAAGCATTTTGTCCTAGCAATGGAAAGTTGACCAAATAGAGAAGTTTTCCTAATAGTCTCTGAAATTACTTTGAAAAAATAAGTTACTTTAATTTCAAGTAAAGTTACTACCAATACTAACTTTCCTTAAATGCTAGAAGAATCTAGGATTGCCCAATAGCTCATACTAAAACTTATTGTTAAAATCTTTATCACTTTCTGAAAAAATTTAAGAGGTGATGATACATCATCTCTTAATGTTTCATGGTACATTTTGATATTCTTGCACAAACATGATTGTAATGCAACCAAAATAACACAATAGAAATATACATGAAAATTTTCTAAATAAGTCATTCATAGAAAATTTACATGTAGTAACTGAAAAAACCCAATCTGGAATTATGGACAAAAATATTTAAATCACCATCAGATGTCAAATACTTATAGTACCTTGGCTATACTTCACATATTTTACTATGGAAAGCATCCAATCACATACAGCCTGATAATATAGAGCATTGGCTGCCATCAAAATACCCTTGATCTTCTCATTCACTAGAGAACGCCAGTAATGTATTCATGTAAAAAAAAAAATTCCCTAGCCTCATAATGAATTAAAAGTAGCAATCATAGGATGGTGTTCTAAGCAAAATTTACAAAATGCTAAATCTTTTTTTTCTCCACCCCTCGCCAGTCCTCCGTTTTGGTAATTTAGCGATTTCCCCCATCCTTTCTACTACCTGACTGGAATGTAGATATAAGATATGTTAACCAGCTCTCTGTCATTGTGACAAAATACCTGAAATAGATCAGCTTAAAGGAGGAATGGTTTATTTTGGTTCAAGGCTTCAGATGTTTCAGTCTATTGTTTGCCTCTCTTGCTTTGGACAGAACATCATGGTAAAGAGCATATAGTGGAATAAAGTTTCTCACTCCATGGTAGCTAGGAAGCAAAAACAGAGAGATAAACAGGCTGGGGTTCAAAGACATGCCCCCAATGACCTCACTTCCTTCTTCGAGGCCCCATGTCTTAAAGGTTCTATTGCCTCCCAGTAGCTTTATAAACTGGCAGACAAGACTTTAACAAACTAGCTTTGGAGGATCACTTCAGATCCAAACCATAGTACAAAGCTTAGACTTCCAATAGTCAATTTTAAGCTATAAAGATACACTTAATATTGAAGCCAGAACTAAAGACAACAGAGTGGAAAGACAGAAAGCAACTGAGAGTAGGTCTCTGAACAAGGAATAGAAATACTATACCCATCCTGAACTGCTACCTCTGTTCTTTTATATAAATTCTATCTTGTTTGTGTTAATTTAATTTCTATTTGCCCTTATGATGCTGAATATAATCCTATGTGTTAGACCTTCCTCCTACTTTGAGCTTGAAATTATAGATAGATGTGTCATGTACATCATATAAGCAGAGTTCTAGTAATGGTACCTGGATTATTTTACATAGTCATCTAGACATCTAACAGTGAAAGTATTTTCTACATACATACCTTCTTTCAAAACTCAAATAACCTGAGACATTATAATATCAAATAAACTTACCCACTTTACAGAGAGTGAAATGGTTTTAGATGTTAAATGACTGGCTCCAATAGAAATATTTGGTGTAGTCTTTGGGTATTGAAAATCAGATCCCATCTTTCTATTCCACCACATTGCTTTACCTAAGAGGTACAAGTCTCTTGGATAACACATTTCATATACAGCCAGGTTTTAGCATATATCAAGTAAATGGATTGACTCATTCTTCATATGAACAACTTCAATCCAATAAGTAAATGCTTCTTTTAGAACTCCATGGTCATGAGCCAATGAGAAACACAGCGGTATGAAGGTGATTTACTAGGTATTCCAAAGTCTTTGCCAAATTCATTTTATAAGACCTCAGGAATATTTTTCTGACTCAGTGATACAAAGGAAGTCAGAGATACAACATGAATGGAGGGAATTAATAAATAAAAGGGAAAAAGGAAATAAGGTCTATAACTTATTGCAGATATAGACAATATTATGTGGAGAAGAGTTTATTTCAATATTAAATAATGGTGAGATTTTACTGTATATTGTTTGTAGAACTAGGCACCTGGTACTCTATGCTTACCATTTTTATGTTTGTTTTCAGCACATAAACAAACTCTAAGAAAAACTTTGAAGCATGAACTATGTACTTTTATAAGAGTCAATTAGTCACACTTTCATCTATATGTTGGTAGGAGGGAAATGATTTTCACAGCCTGTCGTATGGGAAAAAGGCAAAGAGTTAGCCCCGGATTCAAACTTATAAAGACAAAAATTGTATAGGTGAGCATGTCACGTGCTGTGCTAAAGAGTGACTGGATGAAGATATCCTTGGGATGAACCCTCACGTCAAATTGGCTAGAGTTGTTACTGGACTTGGAGCCATGCCTCTGGAAGGTTCTTCATCTCATCATGCTGAGATTCTGATGAATTATTGAAACAGGAAATGATCTCAGTCCTTCTGAATGAATTCTTTGGTGACCTCAAGAGTTCCAGGCATAAAGAGATTATCTTAGTCCAATTTTTATTACTATAAAGGAGGAGCAGAGACTGGATAATTTATAATGAATAAGGGCTTATTAAACAAATAGATCTGGAGTTCCAAGGTCAAGGATCCACATCTGGATAGGACCTTCATGCTAGTACCACTGCCCCCAGTACAGAGGAGCAGAGCCCCACCCAGAGCCCAGCAGGTGAGCCTTGTGGCCCTCCATAGAACTGTGCCCAGGTCAGAGGAGCAGAGCCCAGCCCAACCTCTAGGAGGTGAGCCATGTGGGCACCAGCAGCTTGCCCTGCCTCCTGAATGAGAAGACAAGTAAACAAGTCTCAGAACCAGATTTCCACCTAAAGCAACCCCAATGAGATGGAACAATCTAACACTCAACCACCTGGACTCCTTGAACTGGCAGCAAAAGAGGATCTGGAAAAACTGAAATCAGAAATAATTTCTCAGATAACAGCACAGATTGTGCCCATAGTGCAAGACATGATTAATAAATCTAGAGAGGACACAGACTTAAAAAATAGAGGAGCTGAGGAACATGATGGAAATCCAACATAGAAAACAAAAGGAATCCATAAAATAGATGCAAACAGATTTCCGGGAGACTAAAAATTCCATTGAAAGTTTAGGCAGCATAATAAGCCAATGTGAGGACAGAATTTCAGATATAGAAAATAAGATTGCAAATAGTGACCAGGAAAAGAAAAATTTCTTTAAAACAGTAAGGGACCATGAGAAATCAATCCAGCAGCTACTAGATGATGCAAAGAAGAATAACATTAGATTGATCAGAGTCAATGAAGAAAGAGGAGAGAGTGCAGATGACATAAAAAAAACATTCACAGAAGTGATGGCAGAAAAATTCCCAAGCAGGGGAAAAGAACTTGACATACAGATAAGTGAAGCATATAGGACTCCAACTAGCCTTGATCAAATATAATCTGCACATATAATACTTAAGATTCCAGAAACCCAACAGAAGAAAAGAAACAAATCACATAAAAAGGAAAGCCCATCAGAATCACAGCAGACTTCCCAACACAAACCCTCAAGGCAAGAAGAGCTTGGAGCGACATATTTAAAGCCCTAAAGGAAAACAGCCTCCAACCCAGATTGACATACCTTGCAAAACTATCTTTCAAAACTGATGGAGAAATGAGACACTTTCATGAGAAAGAGCACCTTAGGAACTTCATGAATACCAAACTGGCACTCCAAAAAATTTTAGACAAAATCTTAGGAAAAGACAATGAGGATCACAACCCCAGGAAGACCAGCAGAATGAATCCATCAGGCATGACAAGAAATTAAATGCAAAGGGGGAGAATCCAAAAAAGAAAAATTCATGACAATGATAAGTCAATATGTATCAGTTGTAGCCATCAATGTTAATGGTCTCAATTCACCAGTCAAATGAAATAGACTAGCAGAACGGGTCAAGAAGCAAAATCCAAGAAACACATACAAGAAACACACTTCATTCAAAAAGAAACTCATAGAATGAAAGTTAAAGGGTGGAAAACAATACTCCATGAGACAGAAACCCCCCAAAAAGCAAGAGTAGTTATCCTCTTTACAGATCAAGTAGATTTCAAACCAATACTGATTAAGAGAGACAAAGAATGACACTACATCCTTGTAAAGGGAACAATCCAAGGGGAAGAGATGACAATCATAAATATATATGCACCAAACACTAGTACTCCCAATATATAAAACAAATGCTAACGGACTTGAAAAATCAAAAGGGTGCTATACAGTAATAGTGGGGGACCTCAATACCCCACTGTCACAAATAGACAGATCAACTAAACAAAAAATAAGCAACAAAATACTAGAATTCAATCAAATTCTTGAACAAATGAACTTAACAGATGTTTACAGAATGTTCCACCCCACAAAATCAGAATACACATTTTTTCAGCAGCACACAGGTCATTCTCCAAAATAGGCCACATACTCATAGAACATGTTTAAGTAAGTGCAAAGGAATTGAAGTTATCCCCTGTATATTATCAGACCATAGTGTGATGAAATTGGAGATCAATAGCAAAACAAACAACAAGAATTTCATAATCACATGGAAATTGAACAACACACTTCTGAATAAACAATGGGTCACAGAGGAAATTAAAGAAGAAATCAGACA
Organism: Heterocephalus glaber; assembly: GCF_000247695.1. The sequence continues at coordinate 4,079,744 of NW_004624833.1, read as the reverse complement.
GGTCCTTCAATTAAATGACAATGACAATACAACATATTAGAATCTATGGGACACAATGAAAGCAGTTTTACAAGGGAAATTCATAGCAGTGAATACTCAGGAAAATAGAGTAAGCCCAATTAAACGAGCTGATGCTGAATCTCAAGCTTCTAGAAAAAGAAGAGCAGGACAAGCCCCAAGCTCATACAAGGAAGGAAACTATAAAGATCAGAGCAGAAATTAAGGCAATGGAGACTAAGAGAATGATATAAAAAATCAACGAAGCCAAGAGTTGGTTCTTTGAAAGAATAAACAAAATTGACAAACCCTTAGCCAACCTTATCAGAAAAAAGAAAGAAAATGCCCAAATCCATGCAATTAGGAATGAAAAGGATGAAGTTACAATGGACCCAGCAGAAATCCAGAGGATCATCAATACCTACTTCGAGAACCTATATGCTAATAAGATGAAAAACACAGAAGAAATTGACAGATTCCTAGATATGTATGAATTACCAAAGTTGAACGAAGAAGACCTAAAAATTTTAAACAACCTAATATCAATCAGTTAAATTGAAAACAAAATTAAAAACTTAGCAACTAAGAAATGCTCAGGTCCTGATGGCTTCACTGCCAAATTCTACAAGACATTTAGAGAGGAACTACTGCCACTACTGTTTAACTCTTCAATTAAATTGAAAGGGAAATAACACTCCTGAATTCATTTCTGGAATCAAGCATCACCTTGATCCCTAAAGCAGAGAAAGACCCAACCAAAAAAGAGAGCTATAGGCCAATCTCACTAATGAATATAGATGCAAAAATCCTTAATAAGATACTGGCAAATAGAGTGCAGAAGATCATCAAGAAGATCATACACCCTGACCAAGTGAGATTCATCCCAGGGATGCGGGGATGGTTCAACCTATGCAAATCAATAAATGTAACACACTATATCAATAGAGCCAAGGACAAAAACCATATAATAATCTCGATAGATGCAGAAAAAGCATTCAACAAAAACCAACACGCATTTATGATAAAAACCCTACAAAAAATTGGAACACACTTTCTCTACCTCAATCTGATAAAAGCCATCTATGAAAAACAAATAGCCAATACCATACTAAATGGTCAAAAACTGAAATCCTTCACACTAAAATCAGGAACAAGACAGGGATATCCACTATTACCACTCCTGTTCAATATAGTTTTGGAAACATTAGCCATAGCAATTAGACAAGGGAAAGAAATAAAAGGAATAAAGATAGGAAATGAAGAAGTCAAATTGTCATTATTTCCAGATGACATGATACTCTAAATAGAAGACCCCAAGAACTCCACCAAAGAACTCCACTTCTAGACTTAATAAGCAAATTCAGTAAAGTAGCTGGTTACAAGGTCAACACACAAAAATCAATAGCTTTCCTCTACATGAACAACAGACTCACCGAGAGAGAAATAGGAGAAACAATTCCTTTTACAATAGCATCCAAAAACTGAAATACCTAGGAATCATTCTAACAAAAGAAATCAAAGACCTCTTCTCTGAAAACTATAGCACTCTGAAAAGAGAGATTGAAGATGATATTAGAAAATGGAAAGGCATCCTGGGTAGGAAGAATCAACATAGTGAAAATAGTCATACTTCCAAAATTGCTATATAGATTCAATGCAATCCCAATTGAAATCCCAGCAGCATACTTCATGGACCTTGAGAAGACAATCTAAAAATTAATTTGGAACAAGAAGAGACTTAGAATAGCAAAAGCAATTCTAGGTAACAGAGACATGGTAGGGCGTATCACATTCCCCAACTTGAAACTATACTACAGAGCTACTGTGATAAAAACAGCATGGTACTGGCAAAGAAGCAGACCTGAGCAACAGTGGGACAGATTAGAAGATGCAGAAACAATTCTAGACACACTCAACCACCTCATCTTCAACAAAGGAGCCAAACACTCTCACTGGAGGAAAGATAGCCTCTTTAATAAATGGTGCTGGAAAGATTGGGTTTCACCTTGCCAAAGATCAAAATTAGACCTATATCTTTTACCATCCACTAAACTAAAATCTAAATGGATTAAAGATCTAAATAATAAAACAGAAACGCTGAACCGGCTGAAACAGAGGTTAGGTAGAACTTTGAAGACACTGGTGTAGGAAAAGATTTTATGAACAAAACCTCAGTTGCCTGTGAACTAGCACAAACAATCAACAAATGGGATCTCTTCCTATTAAAAAGCTTCTGTACAGCAAGAGAAACCACCAACCATGTGAAGAGACAACCCACAATGTGGGAAAAAAATTTCACCTGCTGTTCTTCAGACAAAGGTCTACTATCTAAAATTTATAAAGAACTTAAAAAGATCAGACCTCCCAAATTCAAAGACCCAATCTAAAAATGGGCATCTGAAATAAACAGACATTTCTCAGACAAAGAAGTAGAAATAGCAAATAAACATACGAAAAATAGGTTCAATATCACTGGTCATTCTAGAGATGCAAATGAAAACAGCACTGAGATTCCACCTCACTCCAGAAAGAATGGCTGCTATCATGAAATCAACCAATAACAAATGCTGGGGGCTGTGCGGAAAGAGGAACTCTGCTCCACTGCTCTTGGGAGTGTAGACTGGTGCAACCACTGTGGAAATCAGTATGGAGTTACCTCAAAGAACTAGGACTAGAAGTCCCATTTGACCCAGCTATTCCCCTGCTGAGTATCTTCCCCAAAGAATTAAAAGAATCATACCACAGTGATATATGTGCACCCATGTTCATAGCAGTACAATTTGTCATGGCCAAAACTTGGAAGCAGCCCAATTGCCCATCAATTGGAGAGTGGATAAAGAAAATGTGGTTTTTTCATAGAATGGAGTACTACTCAGACATAAAAAAGAGAAATTAGAGACATTCATTGCTAAATGGATGCACATTGAGGTGATACTCTTAATTGAAATAAATAGGACACATATGTGTAAATACCAGATAGTTTCTCTGGTGTGAGAAACTGAAAGTGTAAATAAGGACTAAAAGGTATAATAGATAATGTGAAATAGGAAGAAAAGAGGCAAAGGGGAAGGGGAAGTGGAAGGGCCAGGGGAAAGGAAAGAAGGGAATGGAATTAATATGAGAAAATGTAAAAATGGAAACAAAGTCTTCACAAATAGGGAGGGATGGAGGAGTTGAAGAGAGGGCAGGGGAATGGGGAAGAAATAAGAACCAAGAGAGATTATGTAAAGGTAAAAATTTCCAATAAAAAAAATTGTATAGGTGACAGAAAGCTTGGTCACTTTTTTTCCTACATATGAAGAAATCAGTAATTTTAGAAATTAAAAATCATATAAAATGAAGGTATACCTACTATAAAAATATGTTTCTGTGATCTTAAAGAAAATGCAAAATTATCTAGGGCATTAAAGCACTAAGTGATTGGACTGGGACGTACATCAAAAAGACAAAAGATTAAGTTCTTACTTAACCACCAACTGACTCTGTGACCTTTGACAAATTACATAACCTCTCAAAGACTTGCTTTCCTCATTTGTCTAATGAGAATAGTAAAAGTGTCTCAAAAATTCACTGAAAGTAGTCATGGAAGTAATGTATGGTCAGTAGAAAGTGGGGTAAATATTCAGTAAACATCATCATAATTTCCAGATACATCCTAAGTAGAATTTTCCTTTCTAATGTCTCGAAGTCTTCTCATACACCTCTTAAATCAATAAGGCTACAGTTTACTCAACGATATTCCCAAATAAGTTTTCTATAAGCAATTTATCTGTTTTCTAATTTTTAAAAAGAAACAGACTCAAAATTTGTATGATTGATCAAATATTAAATTTCACATACTTGGAAGAGTTTATTGTGCCTTTTAAAATATGCATTTATATACACACATACTCAAGTAGATGTGTAGATATGTACAGAGGCACATATTCATACATGCTGCTTATTTCATTCACTGGATGAACTAAAAAATAAATCAGGATCACAGAATCTCTTCAAAAATTGAATGCAAATTTCAAAAAATGTTGGCAAAAAATAGATGAAAGCTTCAGCTAGAATAAACATATATTGCAATTTTACAAAAAACTTGGCAAGCATCTGTAAAATGTGTGAGAAGGTAAATTCAACCATCTTTTTAGAAAAACAGAGGGGAACAAATGCATATACAGATACAAAGTCTTGGAATCCAGAACTCAGTTTGAAGAGGAGGAAGGGATCACAAATCCCAGAGAAACTTTTACACATATTTTGATGTTTTCCTTTTGTGTACAGTATTGATGAGTGTGTCATGTGCTCATTGAGAAACCAGCCCTCAGTAATTGTCAGGGATCTTCATTCTGAGTGCAGACTCTACTGGAAATTAATTGCTTCGGTGCAATCTGAACCACATCATAAATGTCATGTAGAAGTTGCAGGGAGTGAGGAGGCAGTGACAGCTCAATCCGCACTGTTTCATTTAAAGGTGGGTAAAACACACTGCGACAGAAGTGCTCTTCATCAATAATTTAGTCCGCAGTGTAAAGCCAAGCCATGCCAAAGATGCCAGGGGAGCCGCTGCCTCCCTGGTTTTAATGACACCAGCAGGGAGGGGTTGAGGGGCCAGCTCAAATCAACATTCACTGCACATCTGGGCATGTCGGCAGATGAAGATATCAAGGACTGAGCTGACAGGACAAAGGGTTGAAAAAAAAAGTGTAACCTAGAAAACCTTTACTTTGAATTCTTTGTATAAATTCAAGGGAAATGACAGTTCCTAAGGTCATCTTATATAATAAAACTTCAGTGATCTACAGAATTTTAACCCTTTCCAACATGTAATCAGAGGATGGAAGTTTAGTTTCTAACATTTACTTTGCAACTCTAAAATATTTCCATTTGTCCCCCACCACCACCACAATAAGACTCCTGCAATGAACTAAACTTTAACAGAAGCTGCTTGATTTCATCTCATGAACCTTAATTATGGCTTCTCAGAAGATCCACTGCAGACGGAGGTCAGTTCAAGTTCCTCTTCACCTTGAGGAGTTTAATATCTTGGCTATTTCACAATGTGTTTGCTTAAAATTCAAAATTTAGTTTGGGAGCTCCCATTGTAATATAAAAGAAATAATGTAAAATGGCACAGCCATCTCTTCCTTATTGTACTTTGTCTTAAAAGTACTAAAAATAAAGGTAGAAGATATACATGTTTTCAATACCTAAAAAGTGTTATTTCTAGGATTCTAATACAAAAGTTTAGATAAAATTTGAGAAACTAGAATTATATGAATTATGGGAGTGGCAATTTTGTCCTAATCTTCAGAAGACACCATGCATTCCCAAGTTGTACTATTCTTGGGACCCTAAAGACCAAATTCAATTATCTCATCCTATGTTTTGTATATTTGGAGGACAATCATAGCCTCACCAAGGGCTGATTAGATTCTTACGCTAAGGAGATTCAGTCCTCATTAAAGAAAATATATGGAGCTTCCATTTTTCCCCAATGATTTTAACACTAAAAACTGAAGTTAGTAACATTATTAATGCTAGCCAGAGTGAAAAGTTTAAAATAACTTGGCTACAGTAATGAAGAATAAAAGACAATCAGTGCATGTGATTTATATGGACAAAACACTGAATGAGTATGAAATGAATTTCAAATTTCGTTATGATAATATGTACCCCTTTTTAAGTGACTAGCATACAGATGAGTGGTGTCCAAAATCCAGAATGGATGAGAAGGGAGTAGCCATAGCGGTTTCAGAGTGTAAAGGGAAGTTGTGTGGTAAGAAGCTAATAAATTCAAATCCCCAAGAATTTCTAGGCATAACCAGTTCATCTTAAAGCCCAGGTATGTAATACAATTTAAAGTACATTTTAAATGCCTTATATGAATCAATGCATCTAATGACAGTTATAAGATTCAGGAACTGACACAAGAAACTTAAATCATTACTATAGATCACATCTTCTTAGCAGATTCCTCTTGTCTAAATAGCTTGTACCTAGGAAAGGTTATAGATTTCATCATTAATTCTGCCAGGTGTTTTTTTTTTCAATAAATTCAAATAGAGGGCTGTGAAAATATCTCTAGGCTGGACAGGTAAAAGTCCTATAGGATTTAGGGGCCAGAGATTTAGCTCAGTAGTGCCACTGCCTGGCTCACAAGTGCAAGGTCCCACGGTACAAAAAAAAAAAAAAAAAAAAAAAATCCTATAAGATTTAGATTTGATAGGTTCAGCCAGCACAACTCAACCTAACTCTTGAGATGGGTTTTCCTGAGCAAGAGACAATCCATGTCCCTGTGAAAAGTCTTACCAAAAGAAAAGGTGACTTTGGTATCAAATTCTTATCCAAATTATTTACTAAAGAGTCTAATTATTTGTTAGGTCAATAGTTGTCAAAGTGGAAACTTTATGAAACTACCTATAAAATGTCCTACTTAAAGGCTAATAAAATGGACAGAATTAATCAATAAAAGTCCTTTATTTTGTTAGACTTACTTCACCAGTTTTGACTTCTTCATTGTATTGATATGGTTAAGATATAAAAATGATTTAAATCTATTTCTATTTTTTAAAAAAAAACAAATCTCATTTACCAAGAAGATATGTGAGGGAGACTATTGTATTATTGTATTAGTTGAACCATATGAGGCATGGAAGTGTAGCTCAGTGGTAGAGTTCTTGGCTGACACTTCTGAGGTCCAGAGTTCAATCACCACTACTGCAAAGAAATTTTCTAAAAAGTACAATCCCATGAAATCAGTAATATCAACTGATTGTCTTTTACCTAAAAAAATGCAGTTTCATACAGGCCAATCAAATAATTTTTCACTTTTTAACAGTTGGCTTAAATAAAAACTCTGATGAGTATTTAAATATTTATTAAAACCATCCATTTAACACATTTAAATTTTTGAAGTCCTACTATTATCAATCAATGCTTTTGTCCTAGACAATGCAACTAGTAATAAGAATGTTTGCTTCTTAGGAACAAATTGAAAGAGATTAGCAAATGAGTTTAACGCTAGAATATTTGGAGTTCTATTAGATCAATAAAAAATGGGACAGTACTATCTTTGAAGTCATTACAGTCTACAGAAAAAAAAATTGGGGTGGTAATTTTTCTAATTGTATCTCCTTAGTGTCTATAAAAACAATATTATAAACCCAACTCATGTAGAAAACTGTCACCACTTGCTAGTGGAAAGAGAGATCCCAGGGAGAAGGTATTTCATATGGGTTATATAAACCAAAAATAAAAATGGGAGTTATCATAAATTTCAAATTAATGTCTGCTTTACAAACCAAAGGCTCTCAACTTACTCTCCATAGTCACATGTCTAAGTCCCCTGAACTCCAGATGGAAATGAACGAACATTATAACTATCACAGGATTGTTGTAGCCTTAAATGGGACTGAAAGATAATCATGCTGAAGTGTCAGATCCAAAGCATGGCTGCTTTTAAAAAGCCCATTAAGCAATATTATTTGATTTAAATGGTAGTGCTATCAGAAGGTCTCTGATAATGTAGCTGCCAGTTGTGTTCTCTTGATTGGTAACTTTCTTTGAGGGCTTGGGGAACATGAAATGTTTAAAGTACCTTTTAAGAAAGCTACCAATATCTTTCTGACTTTTGAATATTCTCTTTTTCACTACAGAACTGAGTGAAACCTGTAACAGATTAGAATGAAGTAGATTATACAGATGGCATGCTGTCCAATTATACAGGTGCCACGATTAAAACTAAGGGACACTTGTAGTCAACAGCATAGGGGCTAGTGACAGATAACAGAGAATTCATTTGAAATTTTGCAAATAAAGTAGACTATGAAGCTTTTTTCAGAGGTAGACAAAGTCTCAGAGGTATAGATTTCTAAAAGAGAATTCACACTTACAATAAGAAAGGCACAATCATGGTAACAGCTGGTTATTTTAACAGACCTTGGGTAGGTCCCCCATCTAAATGTTGCCCAAGATACAGGACTGTACCTTACTGATGATGGCAGCAGATATCTGTTTAATTAAATCTTTTATTTACAATATGGTAAAGCCTATCAAAATCCAACAATGCATGGAATTTTGAAGGAAAAATTTTCCAGGCATTTTTAGCCAATGAATTGAAAGCTCCAAAATAATGGTTATTGAAGCAAAAAAGGATGAAGTGAACAACTTCATTCTAAGAAGTCAATTTCCTTCTTCATTTAAGTTCAACTTCCATGTAGAATTATGAAACTCACCTAACAGAAACTTGCCTACCAGGCCTTTTAATGATAAGTAACTGCTTTGGTCCCACCAGGCATCTGCCCTACAAGCAAGCAGGTTCACTTGTCATGAAGTTAAATGTTTCCAACACAAATGTTTCCAACACATCTTGACATTATTCATTGCCATCCTCTTCTATGTCCATAATGTGAAACAGCAATAAATATTCATAGTTACAAGAGAATGGGGGGGGGCGGGATATTTGGAAAGTAAAAGAAAGGTGCAATTCAAAATTAGTAAACATCTAAAGTCTCAGTTACCTTGACTAGTTTGTGAGACTTGGACTTTGAGAGAAAAGAAGAAACCGTGGAGATCTGCAGAAAGGTCAGAGAAGGGCATGATATGGGTAAGGGGTGGAGGGTCTTTGACAGAAGCCAGGGAATCAGTATTTCAAAAAGGCCTTTGGAAAATTCACTTGGGCTTGCACAATATGTTTCTTGAAGGAGTTTGAAGCCTGATATATAAAAAGCTGACTATTTATATATTTGATTCCTTAAAAGCAATTAGGAATACAAAGCAGATGGTCCAGCATTGTAGATTTCCCTTTTCATATTGCTTAAACACTAGAGATCAATAAGTCTAATATAAACAGATGATTTCCATAGCAGGGTTTATAATTAGCTGGCACTGAATGTGTCCAAACTCTAAAATAATTAGCAGAAGCATGTGGCACACCATTAAAACCTTGTGGCTTGTCTGCATTTACATTTATAATTATTAAAGTTAATTATGATGCTTGTGGTGTGGTTCCAAGCTCCTTTAAAACTTAGATTAAATATTTTTTTAAATCCCATAACTTCCTTTCTAACCTTCCTTGAGCCTCTGGAAAACAGTGAAATCAGATCAAATTAGGAATGTACAGCTACAATTTTTTAAAATTTGACCTTATCATAAAACATAGATTCTTAAAGAGTTGGCAGCTTTCTGAACTGATAACATTATAAAATTATTGTATTTTAATTTATTTTCAATGATGTGAATAAGCAGGAATAACAATGTATACAAGTTTTTGGAGTGAAAGCTATCATTCTGAGAACGAGACGAGTGGTAACATACTGCCAAAGTAGTTTTCTCAATTTATTATGTAGTTATAGAGAATTTAAAATAACATACTTATGTAAGGTTCTTCATTCAAGGTCTAAAGATATTCTACATTGTTTTAGGCTGCAGTTAGCATTTCACAAGATGGGTAGCTTTATTTTTAAAGCTAATATCCTGACAGGAGTGTTTCGTAAAGCCCTCCTCTGTTTTAGGAGCCATGGAGAGAATAAGAAATGTAACACAGACCCTGCCTTCCCAGCCAGAACAATGAGAGCCTCTGTCCCACCAACAGTCACACTAACCACAAGAGCACATTTCTGTAAAATCTGCATCAAGAAGTGTGACGACATGTGTTTGTCCTTCTTGTCATTGGATGTCGTCTATCATCACTGCAACAACTAGCCAGCATTGGTAATGTAAATCTCACTAGATCGGGTGGATTTTTGTAACCTGTACCTTATCTAATGTACCAGGCCAAGTTTAAAGGCATAATCCATAACATATTTAGAAGTCATTAAGTAGGAAAAGAAACATTAAGCACCTTATTTTCCACATCTGTTTTCAAATATTTGTTGCTATATTTAAATTATCTATGCTCAATAAAGGTAACAAATGTGTTTTCTTTATAAAATAATCCATTGACTTAACATAGTTTAAAGTGATTTACTAATTTTTTATTTTCTGCTGATTTCTCTTAGCTAGAATTTTACATACAAAAACCTGTCTTCAGTTATTCTTTTTATAGATAATTTCAATCATATTTTACATAAGTTTAAATATAGTAATCTTGCCCTTCTAAAAATTGCAAGACACTTCTATAAAATATCAAACTTCTAGCTTCATATTTTTCCCACAGCAGAGATTATTTTTTACATGGAAATGACCACATTTTCCATCAGAAGAAAAATCTTTTGCTCCATCACTTCTCCTGATGCATCATTTAGAGGTAAAAAATTAAAATATATTTTATTGAAGCTATTAATATTAGAATGAAATGCATTTATGTTAATTTTATTACTAATGAAATATGTAGAAACATAAAGATATTGTCATTTTAATGTACCAGATTAAAAAGGAGATGATGTAATATCAGCAGAGTGATTTTTAAATTACTTATTATTTTAATAAAACTGTTAAATAATTATGTCTAATAAAACCTGATGGTCATTACTGGCTAACAGAGGAATAGAAGATGAAGAAAGAAGATGAAATAAGATGGAAAAAAGTCTCAATACTGGAAAAGAATAAAAAGCAAAAAAAGGTGTACACAGGGTCAAGAAGGTTAAGACCATAGGGAGGGCTGGGGTGCACTTTATAATCCCAGCACTCTGGGAGGCTGAGACAAGAGTAGCACAAATTCAAGCCCAGCCTGGACAATTTACAAAATTAGTGAGACCCTATCTCAAGGTGAAAAATAAAAAGGAGTGAGGAGGGCCGGGGATTTAGCTCAGTGGTTCTGCCACCTGCCTCGCACGCGTAAGGACCTGAGTTTGATCCCCGGTACCAAAAAGATAAAAAGGAGTGAAGAGGTAGTTCAGTGTAAAGGCCCAGAGTTCAACCTCTAGTACCTCCCTCCCCCTCCAAACGACTGCACAATCTACATTTTTTAAACTTCTGCTTCTGAAAAGGGTAATGCATGTGCTCCTTATCCATGTTCACACCTGAATAGTCCTCCAAGGCTCAGGGAAGTAATTTTCTCCAAGAGCAGGTCTTATTTACACAATGGCCCTAATGTCATTATAATAGAATTAATGGATTTATGTACTACTGTTTTTGTTATTGTAGTCTATGCATAGCTATGTATGTATGTGTTTGGTTTATGTGTGTGACATATCTATTTACTTACGCCATGCTTCTTTTACAGTTCTCTCTGAGAGAGAATCAAAGAGAGTATCAACTGTTTGTCATGTATTATTTTCTCACCCCCTCAAAAATCCACAGACCAAACCTTCTTAACTGAGGTAACCCAAAGAGAAAAACAAAATCAATATTATTTAAACATTTATTATTAAAATGAGGGGAACTATTTATAAGATACCATATGATATTAAACATTTCTATTCCCTACAAATATCCTTGTCATCACAACCTCCATTCAATTTAATTATAGAAACATGAATTGTGTCATTCTTCATCAGTATTACCCATACCTCACATTTTCTGGGTATCATGTGTGTTGAAGGCAGTTTATTAGATGCTGAAGTCACTAAGATTAACCTCAAGTGACTCTAATCCCAGTTGGAGAGATGCAAAATGTCACAAGGAAAATACAAGGCAGGGCTTGCTCTGTGAGGAGCATATAGCCCTGTCACCTCACTAAAATAGCAGAACTTGAAATATGTTTTTATAGAAGGATAGGGCATCCAAAAATCCAGTGTTTGGGGATATTGGGACAAAGTTTTCCAGGCCCAAAGCAAAGACACATATTAAGGCATAGAATATTTTCAGAGAACAAAAAAACATAACAAGCCAGAGAAATAGGTAGATATCACCTTGACTGAGATCTCTCTCTGGAGTCTGTATTTCAATCATCAGGCAAGATAAAACTTTGAAACAAATTTTTGGACAGGGCTTGCTTGGGTTCTTTTTCCTCCCAGTCTATATTACCCCTCCTCAAATCAGCACAACTTCAACTTCATTTGGCCCAGGTCACTCTATTCTCAGCCTATAGAAAATTAAATCGAGGTCACATCCTTCCTCCCAACCCAACTGTTTCCATTTCTCAACTCTCCAATTTAAAAAACCCATATTTCTCTCTCAGAAAACCCACATTCTTCTTCCAGACTATTTAAGTCTGCCCCATGTCCATCACACACTTTCTGGACTGCACTTCAGTTTCCTCTAGCTCAGGCCAGACCAGGAGATGTCTGGAATGTGACAAGGTAGGAAGAGCCTGCCAGCTCTATTCTGTTAGCAAATTTATTTTCTTCTCTTAGACGGATGATAAAAATGTCACGGTGTGATGCTGTAGAAGGCCCAGGAGCTCCCACCTACAGCTGTGGGGTTTGTGTGGAGCCTGAAGCCAAGAACACCATAAGGACCACAGACCGCCTCTCTACCATCACTGCCTCTCCGGCATTGCTCATTCTCCTGCTCAATGATGCAATAGGACCCCTCAGGGATTCTGAGTCTGATCATGTTTTCCTTGCTATTTTTTTACTTCCATCTTCCCTTCACTAAAGCAGCCCAAACTGCTGAATTTTTCATGAAGCAGATAATATCACTGTACACAGATAATGGCATTCAAATACATCCATCTGCTTGTTAGCTCTGACTACATTGATTGCAATTCTACTGAAAGAATATTTACCCTCAAAATGATTTTTCTCTGCTTTTGTAGTATTAAAAGTGCACATTTTCAGAAGGGAACTATAGAGGGACCCATATACATCCATAAGCCAAGAAGGAAAAATGAACTGAGAAATTAAGCAGCAGTCCCTGGGGCTCATCCAAAAACAACAGTTTACTTTTCCTCAAAGATGGATTTGAAATCCAGATGAGTATTAGGACTCAGTGATTTTGTTCTTTATCAACTGAAGAATGGAGGGTAGAAAACTGAGTTTCACTGGTGTGAGAGACAGGGCCAGGTAGTTCCCTGGGAGGGTGGAAAACACATAGCATCTTTCCACTCACCGTATCTAGGGTGCCAGGGACAGGGTGGAGCTGGATGAGTGTACAAGACACCTTCCTCCAAACTGTTTTCTGTCTCCATGGGTGTTGGCGTAATAGGAAAGATAGAGAGAAAAATCAGCTGAAGAGAGAAAAGGAGAAGGCAAAGGAAATATGTCCTCCAGATCTAGGCTTTCACAGCCTAGAATTTGGTCTCTGAGTTTAGGATGCACAATGATCAATTTAACTCAAACAAGGAGAATTCACCATTTTCTTTTCACAGCCCATCTCAAAGGCAGTTTATTTCTGTCTACAAGGTATAACATTAAATGTTACTCAAGAGTGTCTAAACACTATCTACCTCAGTTTTCTTAATCATAAAGGATACACTTAATATTTACTTTGCTATTCTAGTTCCTATTCTTATATTCAGAAGTCAAATGGAAAATTAATTCAGCATGTTGGTATATGTGTAACCATTATGTCATAAGATGTTGTTTTCTCCGTACTTTGTCTTTGTCCTATTCAACCACAGTCGTGTCATATTAACTGGTTTGGATTCTTATTTGAATAATTATTGAGACATATTCTAACTGGCATGAGATTTTTAATTGAATGTTCAATTAATTCAATTACCCCTAGCTTCCCTAAATTCTAAACAATTACCCCTAGTATCTTTAATTTCTAGACAAATATTTTTTCATCCAGCATATAAATGAAAAAAAGTTTATTTGAACCAAGATACATCATGTGCAGGTACAAATTCCCAATGATGAATGTCATCATATTGTATACCTAAAATGTACCAATAAAATTAATGAATAAAAAGAAGTTTATTTCACTCCATATCATTTTAAGTTCTCTAAACTAAAACATTATACTTCATCTAAGAATTTTCTAACCAAATGTTCTACCATTCTTTAGTACTTATAAGAATTAGAGATTGAAACTTTGGACATTCAGGAGATGTTTCAAAGACTCGAATTCTTCCATTATAAAAAGGTAGTTTTAGTGAAAAACTTAAAAAGTATTGCTACAATTAACACACCCCCAGACTCATCTTTTGAGAGATACACAGATTAGATATGAGTGAGTATGTATGGTGGTCTTGTGCATATATTCTATGTAGTATTATTTTCAGGGCTCAGGGGATAAATCTGGATAATTTGTTCTTTGTGCTCAGGATCACATGAAGAACATCGTGTGAACCTAACGAAAGAGTTAAGAATAAAATTAAAATGTATAGCTATTACTCTTTATTGATAGGTATTGTTGAATCAGAAGAGATAACTTCTGCTTTGATATTGAATTTCTTTTCTTCTTAAAACATGTTTTATAATTGTACAACAGGTAGGTACAGAAGGGTTGAAGGAAGGGGAGGGGAATGGGGAAGAAAAGAAGATCAAGATGTATTATGCACGGGTACAAATTCCTTACCATGAGTGTGATCACTGTGTATATCAAAAGTGTACCAATAAAATTAATTTTAAAAAACAGGGAGGTACACAAATCACTGCTAATGTTTAATATTATTAATATAAGCAAAAGGTATTGTGTAGCCTTCTACATTTAAAAACACAGGTTGAAACTCCATTTAGAAATCATTCATTGGCCTGAAGTGTCTGTCCCTTTTATTTTTAACCAAACAAAAACTACATAGCACGTAGATATACAGCTCCCATGTGTAGTGTGGACAGTTCCTATTACATTGATGGGAACACTGCAGGCCAATCAAAGAAGGAAGGCCCTGTAATATTGCTTCAAACCTTCTAATTAAATATATCTCTTGACTTGGATCTAGGTCACATAACTACTATACTATGTTTACATGCCAATGCTTTAGCCAGGCCTCTCCACAACAAGGAACACTTTATTCTAACAACTAAATAAACTGTCAAAGCTATATATCAGAGAACAAACATACCACAATAACAATAAAATGGTATTCTTTATTTTAAATATCGGTGAGAAATAATTAACAATAAATGGATACACCTTATTCAAACATTCCTCCAATGGTTATATCACTAAAGACTAAAGGGCCAGAGGGGAAAACAGAAGGAATAGCTGTGTATGTTAGTCTCATCAAATGAGATGAAAAAGAGGCCTGTCTTTTCTACTTTTTTCTATTAAACTAAAGTACATTGTAAGGAATCAATATTAACAGCTAAGGTATAAAGTCTAGGTTTTTCTTTAACCACTCTAGAGTACAAAGCACTATCTACCATTTTCACTTTACCCATATAATAAATATTACCTATTTCTGTCATGGATTGGGATATAAATGTTTGATCTCTAATGCAGATCTATTATCTCCCACAACTGTTTCTGCATTTCTCCTACTCAGATGAGATAATCAATTCATTACAACCTCTAATTCCTCCTTTTAGCACTAATGTCTAGATCAGTTTATTTCCCATAAAATGGAGGATTTTCTGTCTACACAAATCTATCTCAACTACAGTTTTCCTAATAAAATGTAACAATTTTTACACAAATGCAAGTAACTTTGGGTCCATATCCTTTCAGTACATGTGGAATAATTTTTTATAAATCCTGAAAATTCCATAATACCAAAAATAAACGAGTAAAAAGATAGTAACTTACCGTATGCTTCAAACATAATCATGTTAGGACATTAAGTAGAAGAATGTATAGTTCCTACTTTCAGTAATTTTATAATTTAAAATAATAAACAAGAACACATAAAAGTAAATCATAAATGAAATAGGCAACATAATAAATGATTATGTTCCACCTTTTGGGGCTCAGAGGACTGAGAAGGGAATTAGGGAAGAAGTGGTTAGGGAAAGCTGTATAACAAGGGACAATTCAAATGATATACAAATGAGGAATGGTCGGAATGAAGGACCTTAGAAATCACGTGGACCAACTTTCTTCTGCCACAGATGAGAGCAGGAGCAAAGCAATGGTACCTTTCTCAAGCAGAAGAAGGTGATGGAAATGCAAAGAGAATTTAAATTCTAACTATCAAGATGGTATTTTCTCTTTATCCTGTGAGACTACTGTAATTTCCAAAACCTGCCTCATTCAAGAAAATCAGGGTGGTCATTATATCAATAATGTACAGTCTTTGATACGAGTTGGCCAACTTTTATGCAAAGAGCTAGAAATAAATTCTTCAGTCTTTGCAGCCCAGGTGGTCTCTCACAGCTATTGAATTCTCCCTTCCTAGTGTGAAAGCAGCCATATATAATATGTGCATAAATAAACGTAACTGAATTGCAATAAAACTTTATTGGGAAAAACAGGAGGCAAACTGGACTTGGTCCATGACGTATTTGACAGGCCCCTGTTCTGTGAGTATATAAATTTTAAAATAAGACCTATATTCAAATTAAATCCAATCTTAATTACAGTGTTAGAAAATAATACATTTGAACCCAGTTCTATTAGATTGTGGGCTCTTTACCATTCTTGTTTCTCTTAGAAACTAAGGTAAAATCTTATCTGATCTCATAATATTTTTTTCTACTCAAATTAGTATAAGAATTTAAAAGATAAATTAATCATTTTTCTTCTTGAAGATGGTAAGATATCTTTGCTCAAAGCCCAAATTACTCACTTGGTAATAATTGGGTAAGCATTAAATTGGTACTGTAGGAATTAAGCTAATAGAAACAAGATTTTCAGAAAATTAAATTCTGATTCAAATTTTCATACTTTTATTATTTGCTTGCCTTGCATGATCTCCAGTGAAGATTGGTCTTATGTATTATTTTGGCCCTGCATTTTACTGAAATTTGCAATACACATTTCCATGGAAGCCAGAATCTCGCTCAGAGAAGCCGTTTCCCTAAGGGAAGGTACTGCTCTGCCTTTGACCATCAGGAAGGATGCTAAAAGGACCATATCTAAATGACACCTTGCTAAATTTCAGAAATACTTATGCTGCATAAAACTTGGAGTGTCACAATAAGAAAAGAATAGTAATACAAAATCTATGTGCAGATCTTAAATTTGAACTTCTGCCTCCCAACTCGGGATAAATCAAGAACGTTTTCTACTTAGCCATCACTGGTCCCAGAAAGAGGGGCTAATGGAATCCAACCAATGCCAACATTTCTGCTACATGGTTTGTAGTTCTTACTTTGAAATTTGAAGTAAGAAAGATTTTTGGGGACTAATTTTAGTTTAAGTAAATCTTTGGTCACATTTGTTATACAGTTCAAGTTCAACATTAATCACAGACATAGCTTTTCTCACAAAAAATTACACAAATGAGTTTTATAATGTCACAAAATTTTCTTCTGCAACATACAAATATTTTGATAGAAATAAGAGCCCCTAGATGCATGAAAATGTCCTTTGTGCATAGTTAGTACTGACCCAGCATCATTTTCTCAGACTCTTTTTCCTCCTTAGTGCAAAAAAGTAGAACCAAATACACTCCCTTTAAATAGCAATGTATCAAAAGCATTTTCCAAAGTGTTCCAAAGCGGACCTTGGGTGACTGCAGTCCAAATAGCCAAAAGGCAATTTTCTCTTCAAGTGTATAGATAGTCCTGAGAATTAAAGTGAAAAAAAAAAAAAATCCAAGGAAGTACAAGACTCAGAAGTGGGAGAGGAAAAACCTAGTAGGCAGGAACAAAAGAAAGGTACATTTTCCGTGTACTTTACTACGGCAGCTGGGGTGGCACGGCAGCCTGGTTTGGAGAATGCCCAATACAATCTGGGCATGTTCCACATACTATAAAGTCTTTCTTCCTTTTCAAAAGAAATTAAATAATTTTCTAACGTCCTCTGCAGTCCATGCCTTTGGACAACTAAATGAGGATACAGATTCCCCCCAATGTACTTTTGCATATTTGATGCAGTCAAACTGCAAAAATAGCATTAAACAATATTTTTTATTTATTTATTTATTTATTTATTTATTTATTTATTTATTTATTTCGTACCAGGGATCTAACTTTGGGCCTTGCCCTTGCGAGGCAAGAGGCGGAAGCACTGAGCTAAATCGCTGGCCCTAAATAATATTTTTAAAGACCTCAAATCAAGAGAAAAAAGAATTTTGCCAGTGGACATAATATCTAAAATGTTCTGAAAATTAAATCAGGATAAAGAAATGATTACATGGGTACCAGAATGGTATGAATCATAATCCATTGTCCAATGCAGAATGTACAGACTATTTTATTTTTCTTTCCTTTTTTCCCCTGCCCAAGGCAAAGCTGAGTACCACTATCAATGTTCTGCTCTATAGTAAAAAGAAAAAAAAAAAACTCTACTTCTCAACTGGGCAGTGAAACAGGGTGTGCACTCATCTGGAAAATCCTCAGCCCTAGCAAGAGGAATCCTATTGCTATTCAAGCCCTTATGATAATCTAATCTAGACAGATATTTTCTCTTCATGAATGAAAATGGATTTAAATGACTATAAACCTATGTTAAATTAGCACCCTCTTAACTTAATACAAATAGTATCTTGAGCTAACTGAAATTATATGATCCCTAAGAAAGATTACTTCAAGACTTCCTGGTCTTTTTCTACTTAAAAATTTTTTTTATCTCAAGTGATATATAAATATCATTTAGCTTACCTGATGATCAAACTTCAAGCACTCTGACTTACATAAATCACTACTTAAAATATAGAAATAAGCTTTTGTAAAAAAATTGAATGGTACATTGCCATCAAAAACAAGAAAGTCCTGGGCCGGGATTTAGCTCAGTGGTGCTCCCACCTGCCTCGTTAGTGCAAGATACCGAGTTTGATCCCCGGTACTAAAAAAAAGAAAAAGAAAGTCCTTATAACTGTGATCTATTCAGATAGCAGAAAGCACCCCACCCCCACACACCTGGGAGTAAAAATAAAGCCAGAGAGGGAAACTGAAGAATAGCAAGATACAGTGGCACCGCTAGGAGGAAAAGACAGAAAACTATGCAAAGAAGGCACAACTATAAAAGCTAAATACTTTAAAATTATTTGTATAGACATAAACTGACCTTTAAATTTCAATCGAAAGTATTGGTAAAATTTTAAGTGCTAGCATAAGAATACGCATCATAGGAAAGCCACTAAAGAGAGTGAGTCTTAAACTGAGAGAGCATAAGGATCCCAGGAAGGGCACTAACAGCCCCTTGGGCCAACATCAGCTTTCTGACCCAGAGGGTACAGAGTGAGGGGAAACCAAGAATTTGTCCTTCTAGGAAGTTTTCATGCAATACAGATGCTGATTTCCTAGGAAAAATCTCTTTGAGAACCTCTGATTAGAATATAAAACAGATTATTTAACAAAGAATAAAAAAACTAAGAAATAAACAAAGGACACAAAATGAGACAACCTCAGTCAATATTAATTCTCTAAGTGTATCTTTGGATACACAGGTTCACCCTAAGGAGCCCAGTAGTGAGGTGTTAGTCTGTTATTTCAAACCTGGCTTGTATTTTTAGCCCATATAACTAAATTTCCCTAAATAGAACCTGTCTTTCTATGCAAATAGATTCAAATCAGGAATTTACTTGAGGCCTTAAAATGTGTAGTAGGCATTAGCCACTCAACATAAGATATAAGTTGTGGTAGCAACCTTTAGGTGTACTTTGATGAACTGGTTGACACGATTTCCTTAGAAAGAATTTATAAGTCAGGGGTTGGTTGGTTGGTTTGTAGAGTTGTAGTTTGTTTGTTGTTGTTTTGGTTTGGTTTTGGTTTGAGTTGTTTTTCGGTCTGTGTTTAGGTTAATACATTGAAATACATTTAAAATGTACAAAGGGCCTTTTATTTAAAGATATTTTACAGAAAATTTTTTCTAGTGTGAAGGACTACTGCACACAAATTATCTTTTGGATAAGCTGGATTTTCATGCAGCAAAACAAACTTGTCAACACATTAAAGATTTCAGATTTGGAAAATTGCTTTCACCTTTTTATTTTTCTCTTGAGATATTTTGACATTAAGTTAACTTCATAAGTAAAATCTTCGCCTGTGTTACTTTTAATTCTTTTCATCCTTGAGAAAATGAAAGTACCAAGAGATTCTTGTCTTAGAGTGAAGGACTTGTTTGAAACGCCAATACTCTAAGCAATGCCCTAAGTAGATCAAATTTCCAAGCTGTAATTTTAGCAAGCAAATCTGCCTGATTCCCCAAGACAATAAAAAAGGATACTTAATGCAGGAATTTCAACTGTCCAATCCTGAACTTTAAAGTCCTATAGTCTAATTCAATCCATTCCAACAGCTCATGACAAGCAAATAATAGTTTTTAGCAAGAAGAGTCATTCCAAAATTGCAAACTGTATTCATCTATTTCTCTGTTCTGCATGTCTCTATTTACGATATATCCATCCATCTTCAAGTCCGTTTCCACAAAGTCCTCCCCAAATACTTCACTTCCCAATACTCTCCATTGTCTAAATGCCTCCTGCATGGAATTTCTATATGGCTCACTATGGCATGAGATTGTATACCATCTTGTGAAGGGATTTAACAATTTTGTATATCTGTTTTGTCCTTAGCTGTAGAATCAGTTCTTAGACATTAAACATAATAACTTAGCACAGATTTTGACAGGAGTCACACAACACATATTTCTTGGATATTTTATAAACAATATTTAGTATCTACTTTATGTCTAGTTACTAGACTCCAGTCTAGTTGACCTCCAAATGAGCTCCCTGAGTTGTTTACCTCAGAAATTTCAATCTCCTTAAAATTGTTTCTATGACACAACCTATGAGCCAGAGCAGATGAACAAAGTTCTAACATGTGTTTCTTTACTGTTTTGACTGCCTGCCCTTTTCCATGAGATCAGTTTCATCCATGTTCCCACTGAAAATATTTTGTGCTCCATATAAATGAAAATGTCTGTGGTGATACAATGGGCAACAATATGATAAAGTGAAGGTCATATCTCTCCACACATGGACCAGTGCTTCACTTCGATAAAATACCCCAAAAGAGGAAAATAGTTTCCAACTCACCTTTACCCAGAATGATGGTGAAGAGCCTGGGCTTTGGAATTACAGATCTAGATCTGAAGATATGAATTTTGCTAGTGCTTTGACTTAGGGGTAGTTACAATCCATCCTTGGAGGTCACATTTGTGAAAATGTGATAAGGAAGACCATTGCATAGGCTGCTTTAAAAAATTAATTTGAGGCATATCTGCAAACCACTTAGGAATATTTGCTATGGAACAATTATTTAGTAAGTGACAGTAATCATCATTAATTTTTTTTGAAATACTGGGACTTGAGCTCAGGGCCAGTATACTGAGCTACATCCCTGACCCATTTGTTTGTTTATTTATTTATTTATTTATTTATTTAATTTTTTTTTTTTGAGACAGGATCTTGATAAATTGTTAATTTGCCCAAGTTATGCTCAAACTTGCAATCTTCCTGCCTTAGCCTCTCAGAGTGCTGGGAGTACAGATGTGCTACCATTCCTGGCTAATCAATAAAATTTAACTAGATAGCTATAGCTCACAAATATGGAAAATGGAGGCAAAAATAAATATTTTAAGTAGCTAAAGCCAAAGTGTGGCCCGGACACTCATGGCTGCTGTTAATCATAATCCATTGAGTTAATCCAATTTTAAGGATAACCACACATCCTTTTGTTGGTTTGTGAGAGACAAAATAGCCTATGAGAGAGATGGAAAGGGTGTGTTCTCCTACAGATTAGGCTACTGAGTAAACATGGCATCCAGAAATGGTTTAAAGTATATTTGCTACAGGACTCATAGCAACAGCTTTCCTTTTCTTCTGTTTTTCTTTTTAATTCTTTCCTTGCCTGGTTTGCTCTTTCCCCCTCTATCACTGGCCCTAATCAATGCAGCAGGTCAGGTTGAAAGAATGGACAGCCTCCAAGCCACATGCATTTAAAGCACTTTAATGCAAATATTGATCCTAAGGCAGGCTGAACTTTTTTTAATGGGCCTGCTTTTTTCTAGGGCCATGCTGCCCATGACAAAAAACGGATCACCATAGATCAGTGCTCCGCCATCTTCCTTTCCACAGGAATGTGTAAACAAATAAAAAAGGTGGCCCAGGTTCAATGCCAACCTTGTGAGCCTCAAAGTGGGAACCATATTTCCTCTAACTATTCCTCATACTTCCTAGCTGAGCTAGTTTGGTGCATCCAGGGACAGAGACAGATTATCAGGGTCGATGTGGTACCTTATATCACAAGAACAGTTGTGAAACAATGTGCACTATGCTAAGATATTTAATTCCTATGTACCCAAGATTATCAAAGCATTGTATCAGAAAGCCACTGTCCAGACAGATTTAGCAGCAGAGTCCATGTCTGAGCTGAAAACCAAAAGGAGAGATCAAGGGCAGGAAGGAATTCTAAGGGCCACTTTGAAATTCGACACTAAAAAGATCTGATATTCTATCTGTAGGCATTTTCAGGCTGTACTGGAGGGGGGGAAAGGAAAGGAAAGAAAAAGAAAACCTGTTTGTACAAAGAAAGCTTGTTTGGCCTGTTGCCAAGGAGGGAGGCATCACAAACTGGGAGGAGTTTGAAAGTGACACAAACCAACCTGAGCCCAAAGCACAGAGCAGGGAGACAACCCAACTTAAAAGCCCTGCTCAACACCAGTTGCTTCAAAGCAATGTTGTTGCTTTCAGGTGTTTTTTATTCTCCCCACATCCCAAGGATCTGTGGTGCTTGTTGTCCATTAAAACTGAGCCAAATAAAAAGTAGCCACATCCCACCACACTTACAGAGATGGATGGAAATAGGCCATCACGATATTCACCACTCCCTGAAGGAGCTTTGCTGTTTCTTGTCCAGGGCTTCATGGGCCACCGCATCTTTATGCAAAGGGGTAAATGTCACTATGAAGAGGGACAAGGAAGATTTGTACACCAGGTGGACAGAATGTTCGAAGTGGGCTTATCAGACTAAAAGCTGGAGATAACTGGAGGTGGAGGGGAAACTGAGTGGCGAGCAAAGTGGGAGGGCAGCTGGGTGGAATGAAGCCTTTGACCTTGGAAGAGGCTGAGTGCTAGGGTAGAGGGGGAAGCCTGGCGGAGGGAGACTGGAATGAGGAACTCCTTCCTGTAATGTATTCGGGTAAAAGGGGGGCTGTCATCTTGAGCTACAAGTTAGAAAGTTATTACTTTTAATATGCCACTACCTTGGGCCTATACTGTTATGTAAAAGAAAAATAACCTTGTGTGACAGTTTAACATTGATCGATGTGCCTGCCAAATGCAAAGAGATAAATAAGCAGGTGATGAATAAACAGCACTTCAAGTAAAGACATTACGCTGCATGCATAAAACGGCGCCAGGCACCTAGGAGCTGTGGGTGGCCGAAGGTTGGCCATTTCATGCCCACTCAGTAAAGCAGACTTAATCGCTTCCAATATTTTCTGTTAAAAAGCACGCTTAATGAGCCAATTTCACAAGCCCAGAGAAACTGATTATTATCTCTGAGTTCCAACAGAGTTGGTTGTTTTCCAAGAGCCAGGTTTTTTTTTTCCTTGACGGGATAAAAACCTTTTTTAAAAAAGAGAGAGAGAGAGGTGTAGGAGAGAGCAAGAGAGGAAGAGAGGGAGCGAGGCAACCGAGGGCGCAGCCAGCCAGCTCCAAGGAGGCGGCAGCCGCTAGATGGCAGTGTTACTCCGCAGTCTGCTCGGGACCGGCTGGGACCCGGACGGAGGACTGGGCAGAAAGATGGGATGGTAAATAGCGCCGAAAGCAGCTGCCTGAAGAGTTCATACCCTACCCTCCGCCCTCCTCAGGCCCTTTGTCCACAATTTTTCCATCCTCCAGCCCGTACACGGCGAGGAGACAAAAGGGGCAGGCCCCAAACGGCCTCCCGCCCTCTCACACCCCAGGGCTCCGATTATTCTCTGCAGCCTTTTCCCACCAAGTACAGGGTTCCCTTTCTTCCGGGTTAGACCCAGTTCCTGGAGGTTTTCATTTTTCTATTTTTATTTTTCATTCTAAGAGGTTTGCAATCTCTGTACTCCTCACAGGGCTAAGCGTTTGGCTGCTGGAGAAGCTGAAAATCCCAAGAGAATATAGAAATACAGGTTTTCACCATTTACTTTGGGGCCGATTCCTTTTCCCCTGCTTCTTCTATTGCAGTCTTTTTGCATCTTTAGGAAGAAATCTGGAAGAAGAGAATTTACCCCCAAAAGGAAAAGGCTTGGAGCAGCAAGGAGCAGAGAGTACCCCGTGCCCAGGCAATCATCCCTTGCAGGGTACCCTGACGTGTCTTCCGGGGCTCCACGCAGGGTTATTGTCATCAGTGGTTCTTAGTTTCCTTGAGGGGGGGGAGACCCAGCAAGGAGACCTCAGCAGATAAAAAAAAAAAGTTTTAAATGAAATGAACTGTAGTTAGGTTCTAAATTGAGATGCCAGTTAATTATTTATGAATATTCATAGAAAACTTGAACAATTTCCAAACTTGGCCTTTTGTTTCTCGTCAGTTAACCAAATACTGATGTGTATTCTTTTTGCAAGATTAATTTTTCTGGATGTGCAACAGAACCATTAAAAATCAGAATTTTTAAGATGAATTTTGTCTTCTGATGAATCAAAAGGGAATAGACTTGGTAACAGCAAAAATAATTTTCATCTCTTATCTTTTACTTCTAGTCATCTATAAGAGAAGAATGAAATGACACTCGGCAAAGATTGGTCAATTATGGGAAGGAAATTGGAATATTTGAGGAACATTTCAGAAGCAGATAAAATTCAACTTTCTGTCTGTGTATAGGGAGTAGAACAAGGAGGGAAAGAGAATGGGGAGTGGAAGGTGAGCATAGAAATGAAGCCATTAAAAGTGAAAAGAATCTCAGCACTCTGGAAGGCTCAGGCAAGAGGGTCACAAGTTCAAGCCCCAGGTGAGCAACATATGGACTTAGTGAGATCTTGTCTTTAAAAATTTAATTTAAAAAAAATGTTTTAAGAACTGGGGATATAGCTCAGTACAAAGGCCCTGTGTTCAATCCCTAGTGCTGGGGGTGGGGCGGGGGTTCCCCAACTCCCAAGAACTTATTTCAGGTAATTTTAGTGATGGGATTCGAGACAAGCTACCCTTCAGTAGGAAACCCTTGCATCTGAGAAAACAGCAGGAGCAGGAAGGTCGTGCACACCTTTCTCTCACAGTTCTGCTGAGAACCAGGTGACAAGAAGCTCACTGGAAAGGTGGAAGAAAAAAAGCATTCCTATCTCTGGAGAAACAGCCCAAAGTAGGATCTACACAAACAGGCATGCTAGATTCCCCTAGTTTACCACCAAATCAAGAACCTTTTGTCCAATCTTGTCTCTAGAACTGTACATTCTTTATCAAATCTAGGCATGAAAATGCACAAAGTTGTCTGTTTCTTTGGGTCTACATTTCTTTATGAAAGCTCCCATGTCACACCAAAAAATTAAACAAATACATTTTTCTGTTTTTCTCTTATTAACTACCCTATTGTTATAGGAGCCCCATCCACAAACCCAATGTACAAAAAAACAAAACAAAACAAAAAAACCTTCTTTTGCCTAAAATGGCCACTATTCTCATTCAGCCATTCAGAACACAAAGCCCATAGATGTGCCCAAGTTTTTCTTGAATGTTCTCACTGTCACCATTATCACCCAGCAGCCCAGCCCACTTTCCACACATAAGGCTCTTCCTCCCATCTGCAGAGCCTGCTCTCTAACCTGAAGCATTAACAAGCAGCCACACAGGATTTTCAGTGGATTGCAGCACTTTGTTCCTAAACTACAACCAGCTATTCATTAGGGTCGCTCAAAATAAAAATGACAATCAGGAGCACACTTGGATACCTTGATTGGGTCTGCCGTTAAAGACAAAATGCAGCAAAGCAAACTGCAAAGACTAAAAGGAATGTGTGCTAACTCACATCAGAAATCTGTCATTTAAGTGACATAATTACCACTCCCCAAAAGCCATCCCAGTTCCTGCCAGGCACTGTGCTGAGCACTGCAGAGAGAACACAATGGCTTATGGGTTTCTCTCCAGAAGCTCACTAGGTAGTGGAAGTAGTGGTTCCAACACAGCAATAGAAGAGAGAGGCAGATGGTGCCCAGAAACTGGTTCCTTATCCAGACCTGGGAGGTCTTGAAGGCTATTTCCATTGGAAATGAGTTGGGGAAGGGCAACTTATTTTCCTAGGACTACCATAACAACATTACACCCACTGGCTGGCTTAAAATGACAGAAATTATTTATTTCAGTTCTGGAGGTTAGAAGTCTAAAATCCGTATGCTGGCCAAATTGATTCCTTCTATAGGCTCTGAAGGAGAATCCATCCCACGCCTTCCTCTTCCAGCTTCCAGTGATTGCTAACAATCCTTGGGATTCTTGACTTGTAGACCCATGTATTAGTCATTTTCCTGTTGCTGAGACACAATACCCAACACCTGCAGCCTAAAGAAGGAGTGATCTATTTGGGTTTAGAGTTTCAGAGGTCTCAGTCCATGCATGATCAGCTGGCTCCAAGGCAGAATCAGGAAGGCAGAGTCATGGCAGAGGAAAACTGCTCAATCCAAGGCAGCCAGGAAGCAGAAAGAAGGGAGGAGCCGGGGACAAGAACACACCCTTCTATGCCATGCCCCCAGCGACCACCTCCAAGAAGGCCTCACTGCCTAACAACACATTCAGCTGCTGAACTTGTCAGTGGATGAATCCACTAAGGAGTGTGGTGCCCGCATGTTCCAGTTACTTTCCAAACACTTTGGGGAAAACGTTTAGATTTAAGGCATAGCAGCCTATCATTCCAGTCTCTGCATCTGTCCTCACATGGTCTTCTCCTCTGTCTGGGAGACACACGTGTCCTCACATGGTCTGTCTGGGTCTCTGTATGTCCTTTCCTATTCTTAAAAGGAACCAATCATACTGGACTTAAACCCACCCTAACCTAGTATGATTTCATCTTACCTATACATTTGCAATGTGCCCATCAATAGATGAAGAAATTGTGTATACAACACACACACACACACACACACACACACACAGAAATATTATTCACTGTTGTAAAGGAGATGCTGCCATCTCCAACAATATGGATGAGCCTAGAGGACATTGGGGTATATGATCTAATCCATAAATTAGACAAATCTACAGAAGGAGAAATATTGTGCCATTTCAATTGTATGTGGAATATTTAATATCAAACAATAGAAACAAAGAATTTGCCAAGGATTTAGCTCAGTGGTTCTGCCACCTGCCTCGCAAGCGCAAGGACCCAAGTTTGATCCC
>NW_004624833.1:4014768-4052530 GCF_000247695.1 Heterocephalus glaber | reverse complement strand
GAAGGAAGGAAGGAAGGAAGGAAGGAAGGAAGAAAGAAAGAAAAAAGAAGAGATGGTTACAAGAGGCAAGGCAAGGAAATGGAAAGAAATAGGTCAAAGGATACAAAGTTGCTTTATGTAAGATAAATCAGTCCAGAGATCTAATGTACAGCATGAAGAGCATAGATAAAAATATTATATAGCATACCAAAAGCTTGCTAAGAGAATAGATTTAAGGTGTTTTTACCACTCACACATGGAAAGATTACCATGTCAAGTGATGGATATGTGAATGCATTTGACTATAATGATCATTTTCCTATTATATCAAAATATTATACCTTTAATTTATACAATTTTAAAAAATCCTTTATTTGCTAAATAAGGAAATTTTCTAAGGTTCCTGGTCAACATGAATTTTAGAAGACACTATTAAGCCCAGCTCAAGGACCTTTCAGAGAAGAATGCCAGAGGAAAGAGTACCTTAAGAACTTCAACCACAAGGTAAGATAACAAGGGGAAATAGGGAAGGAAAGAGTGAGAAAAAAAGGTTAAAACAGATAAAAAGGACCTAATTTATGATATTCAGGACTTAAAATTTTGAACTGACAGAGGGTATAAAAAATTAGGTGGTTTAACCAGGTAAACATAAAAAATACCACTACTGTGACAGGAGTATAGATATTTGGAAGGAAGTAAAATCAGAACCAAAGATACCAAGTGGAGTGTGGCCACAGTGATGCAAGATGAGACTCACTGTGTGAAGCTAGTGAAGATGAGAGGAGAAAATGCTGCTGAATCTTTTTAATAACAAATTATAATTGAGAGAATTTTAAGCTTGCAGGAGTAACAAAACATACGCTGCTGAAGAATGAACATGTCAAAAGCCGACAGGTCCCAGACTTGACCTATAATTCTGGCCTAAACAAGGGGGTTGCTCACTGTATTATTAAGCAAGGTTGGACATAGATTTTTTTAAGAAGAAACAGAGTTGAATGCACTGGAAATTGGTTCCCTTTTTTTTTTTTTTTTTTTGGTACAAGAGAGCGAACTCGGGACCTTGCCCTTGCAAGGCAGGTGCCAGAACCACTGAGCTAAATCCCCGGCCCTCACTTTTGTGTGTGTATATGTGGGAGGTGTGGAAAGAAGGAGAAAGGAAAAGACTAAGAATGGCTATATATGTGATAATATATCTATGTGGCTGGGAGAAAAATATAGTTTTGAAGGAAGAACCCTCCAGTTAGGTTGTTCAGAGCTGAAAAGGTGGGATGAAGCACAGAAGATAGGAGAGAGTGGGCAGAAAGAAAGAATAGGTCTCAGTATCAAATGCTGAAGCAAATTCACCATAGGACTGAAAGGTTCAAGGAGGAAGGAATGGAAGAAAGGCAGCTGAGTGAGGCTCCTCCTGATACTTGGCTATAAAGGTCCAAGAAGAAAAAGCAGGTAGGAATAGTGGAAGTATTAGAATAATAAAGATGTTACTGAAAGGTGAAATAACGTTTTTGTTTCTTTGCTAAAACAACACTGATGTAAACATTTTATATGAAGAGTGGCAAAGCCAACATAGAGGAAGAAGACAAAGAAGGAATAATGAAGAGCGTAAGAGAGGGGAAGTCCAGGGCAAGATCCAGGAGCCCACTGAGAAGACACAGGTTATCTATCTTACAGAGTTGCTGGGAGGACAATGTGAGAAAATAATGTGAAATCACTTTGAAAATCAGTTTGCAATGAGGCAGATGCATATATATTACTAAAGTAGTGGTGTTTTCAGCAATGAGGTTTTAAGAATACAGTAGTTTTTGTGTTAAGCTGGCATAACTTGCAGAGCCTAGGGTGGTACTTAAGGAACCTTAACTGTCCCCTGCACAGGTTGGGCGCAGCCATTCTGGGCTTGGCTGGACAAACCCAATGGCACACAGAGAGGTTTTGCTACAGGGAGGGGAGAGAATCTGTAGCTTTAGTGTGCTGCAAAGTTCTTCATTTCTCCACCTTAGAAATTCAGGGCATGTGATGCTAACATTGTATTTTCTAAGCCTAACACACACACTTATGTGCTCACTTTATTTTTATCAGCTATATCAAGGTTTCACAAGCCCATCAGGAGGTACTGCAAGCAGACATTCCCTACCTTTCCTTTGGAGCACGTGAGTGCATTTCTACTGGATCACATCATGGAAAAAACTAACGTGATACTCAGTTACCAATGAGGGGACTTCTTTGCCCTTTTTCCAACATCTCTAAATGATGAAGATACTGCCAGAGAGTGAAACTAGGCTCACTAAAGAGATTATGAAGAGGAAGAAAAAGAGCAGTATTGCCACTCTAGACAGAACACTTCATTAGAAATAATCCTTAATAAATATTGAAACAAAGGTACTTCTTCCTCATTTATCAGCAACCCACTCACCTTCTACTCTGGTGTGTTCAATGACCAGTGTGTTTGCAGTACTTATATCTACTTATGTTCTTCCTTAAGTGGCCAGAAATATGATCCTAGAAAAAGATCTTCAATTGCAGTAAATGGAACCCTGCACATTTAATACATGGCAGGAAAATGAACTGTAATATGAAATCAAACAAAACCAAACATCAATTCAGAAAAAGACTGAAGCACCAAACTAAGCATCGCTTCTATTTTTCCCCAGTGTATGAGAACTATGTTCATAATTAACAGACATATGAGCTGAGTTTGTACCAAAATACCAAGGGAAGGTTGATACAATGCATGTGATTCTCACCAATGTTAAGAACTCTTGCCTATTTCATTAAGGTTCAAAGTATTTTAAACCTTTTCAAAGTAATTTGAATAGATTCCTTACACTCAGTGAAAAGACAAAAAGAAGATATTTCTTAGACCTAAGGTTTACACTAGGGTAGAAATTAAATCACAAAGGTAATAGAATTGCCAAATTTCTCACATAGTGAAAGAAAATGCTTATAATCCAAATAATTATCTGTTAATCTTAGGTGTTCTATACATAAGCATAGAAAAACTCAGTCTCTTATTGATTTTGAAAACTATGAAAATGGACATAAATTAGAATGAGAAAAGGAATTTAAGAGCAGCCATAGAATATATAACTTTCAGAAAACGCAAACCCATATATTTGCTACTTGAGTTTTTCAGATGGAGACTTCTACTTAGAATTTCTAACTATAAGGCATGTAAATCTCTATAATATTAAGAACAGTACTCATGATTTTGTTAAAATGTAAATAGAGCAGGTGCCATTTTTGCCATACTTTTATAGAATTATTAGATGAGGACAAGTAAGTCAGTTGGTCAAAAGATTACTCTTGGAAGTGTGGTGATGCAGGCATGTAAACCCAGCTCTTGAAAGGCTGAGACAGGCGGATTACAAGCTCAAGTCCAGCCCAAGCTACATAGTGATTTTCAGGCCAGCCTGAACTACATAGTAAGACTCTGTCTCAAAAAAACAAAACAAAACATCGCAAAGAAATTACTCTCATACTGGGCCAAAGATTATAAAGCAAGGGGCCAGGGATTTAGCTCAGTGGTTCCACCGCCTGCCTCGCAAGCACAGGGTCCCAAGTTTGATCCCCGGTACCAAAAAAAAAATAGATTATAAAGCAAAATCTACATTAAGGGTCATGATAATTAAGATATCATCTTTGTTTTAATATATTTTGGAAATAAAACTAACATCCTCTTGGGTATGCTATTATATAAATACTCAGGTTCTTTGTCTCAGAAACATTGGTATCAAATGAAAAGATTTCTATGTTTAATTGATTCTAATATACTCCATATGCAATGTGTTCATATTTAAAAGATTAATGTTATTCATATGTGCATGTATGTGTATTACACTGTGTGTCTCCAGGAGGCAGGGAAGAAGGCAGTGTCCCTCTCCCCTCCCCTGGCACAAACAGCTTACTTCTTTACCTATGTTTTCATTTCTTACCACTTTTCATTTCATAAATGAATAAAGACTAGTCCCTCTTGAATGTGTGAAAGAGCCAAATGCACCAATAACTAATCTAGAGTGAACGTAACATATCTACATCTGTAGAAAATGCTTTGAAGTGTATTTTATTTGAAAAGATTAAAAGGTTTAATTCAAAAATGTTCACCAAGTTGACATCCTGGCACAAAATAGGTGCTCAACAAAGGCTTGCAGAGCAAGGAAATAAATGTGCCCACAGGAAAAAATTCATCTCCCTCATTAAAATGCTTATCTAAGTTTGGTTGCATTTCTCTTTCCTGGATGCTCCCTTTATCAACTAACTGTTCTTGTGTAGTTAGTGGATTCCTCTCTACTTTATTGCTAGTTCTTAATCACTGAGTATTCCTTAAAGTAAAAAGAGAACTAAACCAAACCAAACCGACCACCAGGTTTAATAAAAGTGGTGTTAATGTTGGTATCAAAGGCTCTGTGGCTTTTGGTTGGACTAAGGTTACAGAGATAAGTGACCCTGAGCCATTTCAGGCACTACCTCATGTGCTCTACCTCACCAAAAGATGCAGCTGCCAGGGAGATTCAAGGGGAAGGAGTGAGCTGGGGTGTGATGACACAGACCTGTCATCCTAGCACTCTGGAAAGCTGTGACAGGAGGGTCACAAATTTAAGCCCAATTTAGAAACTTAGTGAGACTGTGTTTCAAAGTAAAAGTAAATAAATAGATCTATAAAATAAATAAATAAACCAATAAAAGAGCATGCACTTTATTTACATTTTTAAAACTTACCTCTATAGAATGCCCAAAGTTTCAGTCTTCACTGTTTGTGGATAAATGCTTTCTAAATTATATTTGTTCTTCCCATCATTTTTACTGATGCTATAAATCTGGTAACTAAATATACACATATGTATTGTAGAAATTTTTAAAATATGCCAAAATTATGAAGAAGAAAATTAAAATAACCAATAATTCTCTAATTTAGAAATAATTGCCACTAATTTGACTAATTTAAGATTCTTTATTTCTTCTTTTATTTCTCCTCTATGTACCTGAATGGGATTGCTTTCTATATCCTGCCTTATAACCTTTTTACATTTATCAATGTTTTATGAACATTTTGAATGTCTTAAAACCTCAAACTTTCTAGAAAATATAATGGCTCTATATTACCTCATCTTATGGATAAATCATAAATTGTTTAATCAAAGTCATACTGGGATTGTTTTTAAGCAAGATTAATATAATAAACTCCCAGGTATTTGTGACCAGTTACCAGCCTGTGGACCCTCTAGTTTTGTCTGTACCCTAATTTATTTTCCATACCATTATCAGATTACTTTGAGGCAAATCCACTCATTTTTTTCATCTGTCCATATTTCACAGTGTTCTTAAAAAATAAGAGCTCTTTAACCTAACCACCTTAACATTACACACCACAAAATATCCATCATTTAAAATTCCATTTCCCTTCCCCCTTCCCATTTCCTCTCTTCCCTCCATTTTCTACCTCCTTTCCGCCCTCCACGCCCCAGATTGTTAAAATCCACATCTAAAAATATCCATATATTCCAAGTGTTTAATAGGTTCCTCTTTACCTCTCTTATTTTTCTTTCCTTTGTAATTTATTTATTGGAGGAAAACAGCTCAATGTATCTAAACACTTCTGTATTTTGGATTTTATATCATCACTATTTAATATGCTCCTCTATCAACTGAATTTCCTAGAATTTAGTTCAGATTTAGCTTCACAGGTGATATGATGTACTCCCTCTCTGTGGTACCTAATACTGGATTAACGAGTCTTTCTGATGTTGACACCCACTGATGGTCAAGGCCTAGGTCCATTAATTTATCAGTACTATACAAAGGCAATGTAGCAGTTTTACTGATGTAAATAACAGAACATTAGCTAAAATCTTACAACTAAATATTTATGCACACTTACATGCCTACATTTATTCTTAGGAAAAATTCCTAAATATTAAATTCATGAACCTAAATAAATTTACATTTGCAAATTTACATTATCATACATATTGCCTCACTGTCCTCTGGGGAAGTTATATGAATTTGCATTCCAATGTTGGATATTATTATTGTTTTAATCATTTCTGTTAATTTGTTAGCTACGAATAAGAAATCCATGTGGTTTACTTGTCAATACTTTGCTTACAAAAAGGAATAGATTTTAAAATTTAAATTTTTATTTTTGTTTTTTGGTGAATTGTCAACTATGGTTTTTAACTATTTTTCTGTTGAATATTTATTCTTATTCTTTTTTATGCCCTAGTTTCTTTTATTCCCTAGATTTCTGAGCATGCGATCTCTGATGAGTGATCCCTGCTGTAATATATAATAACAGCACATACCTGTAATATCCAATGATTCTCTATGCTATCCCTATATAGTCTCACACTTTGTCCAAGGTCCTGGTCAAAAATGGCAATACAGAGGCCGGGGATTTAGCTCAGTAGTTCTACCACCTGCCTCACAAGGGCAAGGTCCTGAATTCGACCCCCAGTACCCCCCCCCCAAAAAAGGCAATACAGACATCTGTAAAACATGCTGAAAATTATTGCCATACTAATTTAGGAATAGTAGTTTCACTCCTTACAATGAGGGACTTTCAGTAACTAGCCTGGTCTACCGTTATGCTCAACAAATGATCATCCTAAGTGCGCTTTGCTCTTATAATTTAGAGATTAAGCACATTAATTTTCTAATAGCATTACGCTTAAGGATCATAGAACATTGTACTAAATATTGTGGTCATAAAAATTCTTCATAATGCCATATAAAGATTATAGATTCATCTCTCTCCTGGGTTTGTAAATATTATTTTCCTCTACAAAGAATAAAAAGCAGTAAGTATTTTTATTATGATGTACTTGAAAAGTAATAATTATCATAGTTGAATCACTATAGATATAACATTGACTAGTGCCATTTAAGTTTCCTGTACCTAAACATAGCATGTGCTCTAGAACAAACTTTAATAATGGAATACCCACAGAAAAGTCATACAAAACCACCCCTATTTTCTTAAGTTATTTCCCTGACAATGGGAGTCACATATAATCAAAAGTCTAGAACTGACATATTTGACATTGTCATCTAAACTTAAATATAATTTTTAAAACAATAATATTTATCAGCAGAAGTTGAAATGTTATGTTCATATAGGTGGGGAAAATATAATATTTAGAATTGGATAAAGTAGCTAAAAATTACAATTAGGCTTTGCCAATTAGTAGTCACATTTGTGCATTAGATCACAAAAATAGAATTAAATAGTGCTCAAGTCATTTTGTTACATGGTGGCTTAATGCAGTAGTTTTCTAATTTCTACCACATACAATATATAATGGAAATAATGCTTATATGTATGGAAAAGGAAAGAAAAACTGGTTAGGAGGAAAGAAGATAAAAACTAGAGGGAAAGAAGAGAGGAAATCTTCAGAAAATATTTCTCATTTCAGAGAAAAGTATACTCCAATTATGATTAAATAATCACAAAGCTCATTTCACTGTAACTCCAAACAGGTCCACATCGGAATTTCAAGATAATTATCTGGTAGCACTCAAATATAGCCCAAATACTTCATATCCAAATACTTCCTTAATCATTCACGAATTCACATAACTGAAAATATAAACAGTATTCTAAACTATTTCAGAAAAGAAAGCAAGAGGTTATCACCTACTTCGAAAAGCAGTCTTCTTCAAGGATGGTCATTTTGGTTAACGTTCTGTTAAATGGAGTGAGGCAGGCCTATGTGGGCCTTTATTTGAACCTGGATACTATTTAAACTTTCTAAACTTTGCAAGAGTAGAGGTAGCAACTGAGCCTACCTTATAGGCTGCTATAAAGATGAATAAAGTAATGTTCGCTGATACCTTCATGCAGTGACTGATGTAGATTTGCTCCAGGAACATTAGTCATTGCCATCATCTTGATGATTATCAGCACCATTATATCATCAAAAGTGTCTGAGAATTTGTACACCAAAAGAATTTCCCATAAAAATACTTGACCTATAAAAATATTCTGCTCACCTGGCAAGGGTGTCATATTGCACAACATGTCTATTTTTAAATAAGTCCTTTAAATGGTGGCCAGCAAAATCAGTGACTCTCAATGAAGGGGACAAGTTTTGACTCTTGGGAGACATTTGTAAATGTCTAGAAAAAGTAGCCTCTGGGGACTGAGGAGGTGCTGCCACTACTATCTTGTTGATGGAAGCCAGAGATCCTGTAAAACATTCTGCAGTGCATAATATTAACAGGGCTGGGACTGACAAACCCTGCTATGAAGTCAATATATTCCTAATAAATTCATGTACAAAGGAATATTCAGGACTTCACTGAAACAACTAATTCTGAAAATCTCCTATGTGTTTTCCTAATCTTTATTTAACTTGGATTCAGAGCTACAGCTTCATAAAGCTTAGTTTCATAATCATAGTTGTATTGCTTACTAACATCATTTGCTTAAATGTCTATGAAGTTCTCATTTCTTTCTCGTATAATCTAGTACTTTATTTATGCCTTTTGGGTAAATTCTTAAAAGGCACTAACAATTTCTTACATTTGATATTTTATGTCTAGAATACATATTTTTATCTTAATGATTGTGCTTGGAGAAAAAGCACACTTGTGAATACATGTTAGCCATATGAAAAAGACAACAAGGTTTAGTAATTAAAATGGAAAAGGTAAAGAACTATGCAGTAATTAGAACACTGATTAATCAGCTGATAATTTTATCTTGATTAATCCTGCTGGTTTCTCTTTTTATTGACCTAGGAAAGGTAGGTTTAGACCAATTAAACATTAATTATTCTACTTTTTATACATTC
Organism: Heterocephalus glaber; assembly: GCF_000247695.1. Next base: position 4,043,768 of record NW_004624833.1, on the reverse strand, counting down.
TGGGCAGCTTCCAGGATCCTAAGTCATACTACACTTAAGAAGTACCATTAAAATGCTTTTACTTATTTGAGCAGCTCAACAAAAGATAGAATTAAGTTTGTTCTAAACATACTGGTGCTTTTATCTAAGGCTAAATTATACAGAACTGGTTTACTTCAATATTATCTGGGGAATAGTAAAATCAGAGTGAAATGTGATTTTTAAAAATCCTCAGATAACATTCAGTTAAAAAACAACTAGATATCTCATTTATTTTAGTAAATATAACATGAGAAAAGAGGACTTAAGGAATATAACTACTGTTACATGCAAGTTCTCAATTCATGGAACCTGGAGCCATGCCAGTTAACAGGACAGATAATACAACAATTAATTCTTTCCCAATCAGTTTTCTAGAAGATACAGCAGTAAACAGAGTGCTACTTTTGAAGATTCCTGAATTCCACTAATGAATATGTATCAGCACAGCCCATTTTTAAAGAGACAAGTAGCTCAAGAGGAATTTAAAAGGACAAAGCAGCTGAAAGGAGGAGGGGTCACTTTGGACCTACTCAGAGAAAAATCAACTAAAAACACAGGTAATTGGAAGAAAGGGAGGGACATATATCCTGAGGCCAAAACCAATCTGAAATAAGAGACCAGTAAATAAAACAGAGGCACAGGACTTTGTAAAACAGTGCATCACCCCCACAGGGCTACCAGCAGCATGGCAGCCCTGAGCAAGAATTGCCATACTGGGAAGTTCCCCAGAAATTGGTGGACTAAAAAGGTGTAGGTAAAAAGACCAGCAGATCTTTATTTTAAAAGACTGGAAGGTACTAAATCAAATTTATGAACTCTCTTGCTTTCAATTAAAATGATTACACCCCAAATGACAAGTTTTTATAAAGCTAAGTAGTTAACATACTATTGCAACCTATGCTTTGCTGGATCTTGTCCTCATCTTCTAATGCAAGATCCAGGCTCATCTATCAAGAAGTACACTGAGAGATCAACTTGTGGAAAACTAATTTTCTCCCTTCCTGCTCTCCCCTTTTCCCAGGTATTTGGTTCTATAGTCTCCAACTCCATCTGTACCTCTGAGAAGTCAAATCTTCCAAGCTTTTGGTAGATGAATGTCTTCATCTGAGAAAGAGATGTCAGAGTAAGGCTTCACGAAGTATATGTTAGAAAACCGTGTGTGTGTGTGTGTGTGTGTGGCTGTTTGTGTAACTCTGTTTCTTTGAGCTTCATAAGGTAAATGAAGATGCTTATAATAAAAAACAGTAATTGCAAAATTCCTAAGATGTATTAAGTATATGTACCAACAACACAGGGAATATAAACATGTAATGTTTATAAACATTATGTGCTTAAACATGTAAAAAATAATGGAAGGTGATTAACAGTGGGTAAATGGGGAAGGAGGGAAGGAAAATAGGATTTTAAAAAGAATAAAGATGTATTATGTATATGTACTAACTCCCCACTGGAAATGTAAACATTATGTACTATAAATACATACTACTAGTAAAAAATTTCCTAAAAGCAACAGTACCTCCTAACAGTATGAGCCATTTATATGAGCCACAAACTTTGATAAAGGTTGATATTTATTGAATTGTGAATTGTCAAACAGTCAAATGAGTTAGAGTCTATATTAGCCTCACTTCATACATACAGATAAATCCACAGAAAGGTAAAAAAGTAGACTGAAGGATTAATCAGAATTCAACTTGGGGAGTCTGACTCCATTGTCCTGGCTCTGATTTTTGGTTGTGTGTGCTCTGGATTTTAACAACAAAACTAAGTTCTTATAAGTACAGTATAAGAAAAAGGACTGACTTATCCATGTTACAAGTAAATGTATATTCAATAGGCATATTATTCTGAATAGTGATTATTTAAACAATGACTAATGTAATTCTAGATAATGCTTGACTAACCATTAAGTGTCTAAAATACAACTAGGTATCTCATGAAATTTCAGAGTCCCTGTTAATGAGAGTGATAAGGACAATTCTTCCCTAATTAAATGCTTAGCCATGAGACAATTTCTTAAATAAATTCTTGTACTTTTTTTTAAATGAAAGGACTATCTATTCAATAAATCTATACAGTCTATTTAACCTATGCCAACCCTCATGCAAGTTGCTACATTTGATATCAATAGTCATGCATTTTACAATGCCTTCCTGAGGCTGAGGTGTAGCAATGAAGGAAATTGTCTTCATAGGGATTACACGCTAACTGCAGGGAATAAAAGCCAAAAGTAATGGCACACTAAAAAAAATTTCTTTGTAAGCTATTTATAGAAGTTAGGGAGTTCATGTTTGACCTGAAATTTTAATTTCAATCTTAATTGAAAATCTTATTATCTATAATAGTTACATCTGGCATGAATATAGTACTTGGGAATTAACTAAATATTTATATTGTCATCACCAATCAAAACCCTATGAGTTACATCAAGTTGTCTATATTTTACAGAGGAGAAAACTATGACTCAAAGAAATTAAGTTACTTGCCTAAGAATATTTAATAAGTAGTAATACTAAGTGTAAAATTTTAAGTTGGTGTGAAAAAACAAAAAAATGCAAACTAAACACACACACACAATTTGTATGATAAAGAACCATACCAACAAAGCTTCTTTATTCCACAAATATGGAATATTTTATTCCACAAATATGGGCCACCTACACCTCACATGTGGACCTTTTTCTCCCTTGATGACTGATAAATGCAGAATACAGAAATACAGAACTGGAACAAATGGAGGCAAAGCATAGTTATAGCATTGCAAATTGAGACAAGATATGAAGCCATGGAGATATCTTGTACATTTAGGGAATTATAACTGTTGAGGGTAACTAAAGGGTAGTGATAGCCAGGAAAATGTGTTAAATGACAGTTAGGATCATATACTGAAGAGTATGTGGCACTGTGCAAGAATATATACTTAATTTCACTGATTATGAAGTAACATTAATGACTTGCTTGATATGATTAATACTGTAGGAGGTTAACATTGTCAGCAACATGAAGAAGGGATTAGCATGGTAAAACTAAGTCAGTGTGGATGAAGGGGAGGTGAGGGAAGACACACATAGCAAGGTGAGACCAAAACAGTAGGTTTGGTCAACATTCTGAGTGCCCTTGACTGCTAGTAATTTAATCTTTATCTTGCAGGCAGGCTTTCTGGCACTTTGATCACATTTGAGTTAGCTGTCCATTTGTATTTCTCTCAACTCATTAGATCATAGGATTGTACATGTACATTTAAAAAATTATATGTATGTCTTAGTTACTTTGTCACTAGGACAGAATAATTGATGCTCACAACTTAAAGGGGGAGAAATTTATTTTAGCTCTCATTTTAGAAGTGTCAATCCTTGCATTGTCAGCAGGTTCTGGGGAGAAGCTGCATGGAAGGGCCTAGATGGAAGAAAGCTGCTCACCTCATGGCAGTCAGGAAGCAGAGAGCATCAGGGGAAGGGCTGGGAGGGCTGGGAAGGGAGATATACCCTTCTGGGTCATGTTCACAGACCCACCTCTTCTGACCAGACCCCACCTTTTTAGGTCTGGTCACTCATAAACCTCCATAATCCAATCTCCTTCCAGAGCCCCAGCTGTGAGGCTGTTGGGGATGTCTAGATATAAGCCATAACAGTGTAGAACTAAATGTGACCAAAACCAACAAAGACACAGAGAAAACATGATACAAGCTTTTCTCTGGGGAAAAAAACCCCTCATGTTCTACAATATCAGACAATTAAAAGTAAAAATTGATTGTAAGGGAGATATTTAAGATTTTAAGAGAAAAGGATGTTGGGCCACTAAAATTAACTCAAAACTTATAGTGGAGTTCATAGTAACAATACAATAATTTTATTTTTAAAATATTTGCACAGATTAAAAGGTATGTTAAATGCCTAACAAAGTAAAGAAATACTATAATAAATGTGGCACTTCACTTTTAAACAATGATAGGTAAAGACACCTCGATGGGAAAGGGTATAAGAAAAGGTTAAGCCTCTAAGTGAAAAAGAACAAAATATACCAGGTGTATATCATTCAATTAGCTCATCCAAGACAGAGCACAGGATTAAACTGAACCAGAGAAAGAATTTGCAGACAACAGGGATTCCTCTGCTTTGTATATCCCACTGTGTTGAGTTTGAGTTCAACTGTTACTTGCTAGTACAATACAAAATATTAATTGCATATGGAACCCATGTGATATCCATCCTAAACAAATTGTTTAAGAGCTTATTAATATTACAGAAGCTCACAAATAGCAGGGTTTATTGTAACTGGAGTTATTGAAAGAATCTTCTAACATTAAATAGATTTTTCTCTTTTTTGAAATAAGCATTCATGGGCCAGAGATTTAGCTCAGTGGTTCCACTACCTGCCTTACAAGCGCAAGGTCCTGAGTTTGATCACCAGTGCCAAAACAAACAAACAAAAAAGAAATAAGTATTCATTGAAAAATATAGTGTGTGAGTGAAAAGAAACAACAAAACAAATAGCTACACAGTGACTATTGACCTTAAAAATAACATTATTGATATTTTTGGAGCCATCTCCCTGATGACATTCATATCAGTACCACACATTCAGGGGTAAAACACTATTCTGAATGTGCTCCACATCATTCCTCTATCTTATCTGTAATAAGTAAGTAATATATTATTTTATTTTGCATGTTGTGTTTTATCTTATAAGTGAAATTATATTGGACATAATCCATCCCTTGGTTCATTCACTCAATATTAAATTTTTAAGATTTATTTGTGATGATGTATGTAGCTGTAACATATCCATCTGCACTGTTCTATAATACTGCATTTCATGAAAACTGCAAAATCCATTTATCCATTCTGACAATGGATGTTTGAGATATTTCCAATTTTCTTGTTATTATAAGCAATATATGCATATTCTTTTGCAAGTCTCCAGGTACATATGTATAGCACATAGCATTTCTCTTGAATGCATACTACTAGATTATGGGGAATCATATTCCTTTATTACATAATAAAGATTAGTTTCCAAAGAGGTTCTATTTTAATTTTCAAATTCATTGTATGAACCTCCATTCCTCTACATTCCTACCAAAACAAAATATTATAGATGTTTGTTTATTTTTAAGGATTGGGAATTGAACCCAGGGCTTTTGCACTGACCTACAGGGTCTCACTAAGTCACCAAATTGACCAAGTTGTGCTGAAACTTCCAATCCTCCTGCCTCAGCCTTCCAGAGTGCTGGGATTAATAGAGTGTACCATCACACCTGGCTTGTAGACTTTTAACTTCTACCAGTATGCTAACCATAAATGGTGTCTCATTATTTCAATTTGCATTGTCATCATTGCTAATAAAACTTTTTTTAAAAAAACTTTGCTTGCTAGTCATGTATTCCTTCACACGAAGTGCAAAGTTGATTTTTCCTTTGGCATTATTTGTGTTTTACATATAATTTTTCACAATATCATTGAAGAATATCATAGATTCTAATTATTTATCAGTATTTTCATATATTATTAATACATTTTTATTATTTGTGATCTATTTTTTGTTATCCATTATTTGATCCATGTTGTGACAGAGCAACCAGGTAAGATGAGATAGCATTTTCTCTACTGAGAAGGAACTGTCTTGGTGCCTCCCTGTGCAGCTGATACTTTCACTCACTGACCTATAATGCCAATGCTGTCTTAAGGAAACTGTGTTTGTCACTGGGCTCTCTTTCTCCACTGGTCTATTTTTTAAACATTTACATACAAGATTAATCTTTTTTTAACAATTGTTTATCAATTTATTAAAACAGTTGCCTGAGGCATCTGTGATGGTGACTTCAACCTCCAGTCCTGGCTCCATACTGATGGAAGTAATCTGCTTAACAATCTCAGAAGGACTGTGAAAATCAATCAGTCATTTGTGGATTCTCATCTGGAAACGATCCCATGTCTTAGAACCTTCACCACAAGGCTTTTTTTGTTGTTGTTCTTTTTTTTTGTAGTGATTCTCAAGGTCTTAGTAGGCATGTGAACAGGTCCTTTCACTTTGAGATTCTTTTCCTTACACAAGATTAATCTTAATTACGGCCATGTTATAATAAGAATTTATTATAAATTCGAGGTCCTCCAACCTTGTTCTTCCTTGGCTGGATGGAATATCTTGGCTTTTCTTGCCTATTTTTTTTCCATACATATTTTTAAATGATGTTATCCCAGTCCCCACATGTTATGGTTTTTATATGGTTTGTCCCTACCTAAACTCATGTTAAGGAATGATTGCCAATTGTTACTGTCCAGCTCGTGGGTTCTTCTCTCAGTCAAGAAAGAATTACAAGGCAGAGAGTCAGAAGAGAAATGAGCAAAAGCAGAAAGCTTCCAGTACTGGGAGGGGACCTGAGCAGATTGCCACAAGGACTCAATGATCATATCACAGACTACTCTGGACCAAGCTGAGGTCAATCTATGGGGTTACAAGTAGGAAAGTTTATCTAAAAGTGAGCCTATAGGAACTCCAGGTATGTAGCAATCGTACTTTTGCAAGCACCCTTAATTATAACTTTTCTAAAATTATCAGCATAAGCAAAACAAAGATACTCTTCAGAGGGGCATGAATACAGCCTTGGTGGTACTGGCTATCGATCACTTTGTTTTTATCACATCCTGGACAGGAGGATCCCACTAGTTTAGCACTGGGCTGTTGTTCACTGGGCCAAGGGCTGGCCTTGGCCATCGTGTCCCCATCCTGGCTCCTGGCATTGTGTTAGCCCTCAGTCCCAGGCTTCAGCTTATCCTGACCCTCGCTGGGTCATCCTAACTCTTTCTGGGCTTATCTTTTCCCCGGATGCCTGCTAAACTCTCTCTGCCTGGGACAACCCTCTCCTCTCATGGGCCAGCATCACTCTGGAAAATCTTCTTACCCTACCACAGGACCCTACTTACCCTAAACATTTCATAATGCACACCATGTTTTAATGGAACTGACTTTAAATCACCATTGTCTGCCTCTTCTTGGGGAAATAATGCCTAACTAAGCCTTAAGAAAAAAGAAACCTAAGACCAGCCATACAAGTTGAGAGGACTCTCAGTTCATCTCTGCCAGTCCACTGCTGCTTGCCTGTTTTGCCAATATAGAAATGTTGGAAGGTGGAGCTTTCAAGAGGGATTAAGGGCTTTCTCAAGAAACTGTGTTAATTCACATAGGAATGGGTTATTATAAAGCATCTAATTTCATTTGTCCCCTTCTTTCTCCTACACACCGCCCTTACTCACTGTCATGAGCACTTCTGCATGTTAAGCCATCTGCCATGTTATAACACATCACCAGATACCTACTGAGGCCACCAAATGGTGTACTTGCCAGCCTTTGAAAGAATGAGCCACAATAAACTTTTCTTTCTAAATAACTTAGCCTCAAATATTTTGTTTCAACAATAGAGCACAGAATAAGACAACATCCAAACAGGAAAAAAAGGTAAAGCTTTCAAAACTGTACCATTTAATATGATGCTACATTATATTTCTTTTAGACATTGTTTTATTGTAAGGATTATCTTTTCTACCTGTTTGACTAAAAATGCTATGACTATTTTTACTGTTGACTTTCATGAAGTAATTTTTCTGGACCTATAACATGATCCATTGTTTCTAATACTGTGCTATCTTACATTTCTGTAAAAAGAAGCCATTTGCTTTCCACACCATGTTTATATATTATTAGATTCATTTTGCTAACATTTTTAGGCTTTTAAATCTAAGTTCATGATGAAATATTGTCCTTTCTTACATTGTTTGTCTCAAAATATAAATTGGAGAATAGACTTCCTTTTTCTCTTATCTGAACGAATTGCATAAGATTGGAATTTTTACTTGTTTAAAAATTTGGTAAAATATTCCAAAACATTTATGTGGCAACAATGATTCCTGAAGAGAAGATTAACTACTGACTTAACTCTTCAATGATACACAATAACTCAATTAACCCCACACAGGAAAGGATGGTGTAATTTTCCTTCCAGAGCTCTTTAAGGGTTATATCTGTATCTGAGACCATCTGGAAGCACAAGCGGCTGGCATTCAGGTTGTAACTCAAGACTTTGTTCGTAAGTTAAAACTAAAATTCCAGTCATAACCCAAGTTGTTTATATGTCAGGCCAGTCATAACTCGAGGGTTCACTGTAGAATATTTGCATATTCTGTTTTCATTGTGTTTCAATAATTTTTGATAGGAATTTACTATTTCATATGGTCTGATTTGGCAGCATAGAAGTTTTTTTGAAATATCCTCCTGTTTTCTTTCTAAGCCCTGTTGGCTTTTTTGCATTTTCTAATGATTTCTTCTACTATACCCTTTTCCTTCATTTCATTTTTTTTCTTCAGTACTCCTGCTAGAAGTTTTTTTTGCTTGTTTTTTGGTTTTTGTTTTGGTGTTTTCAGAGAACAAATTTTGGTTTTGTTTACTTTTGCTCCTATTTTTTCTTTTAGTGTTTTATTATCTACATCTTATATGTTATTTACTTTTTGCTAATACCTATGGATTTATTCTCAAGTTTTTTCTTATTGCTTTAAGTCATTAAGATTTGATCAAATTCGATAAGTTGTCAATATATCTTGCAGTTACTGGGGATGGTAGTCTCTTTTTTCATCCATAAGAGTTGTTCATGCTATGTTCTTCAATTCTGCCTGACCTGTGCATTGAGAGAGAGATGTTTTCAAGTCTAGTGCACTTGACAATGCTTTTTTGTAGATCTATCAATTTTGACTTTGTGTATTTTAAAGAAATGGTGTTAGGTAAAGTTAGGATGTTTGTATCTTTTTGATTGATTGAACTTTCATCATATATTGTGACTCACTTGATAACAAATGCTTTTTCTTGGTTGTTGTTTTTCTTTTGTTTTGGGTTTTACCTTTAGATTTACTTTCTTTTTCTAATAATACCTATTTGAGATTTCATTCTTTAATGTTTGCATCACATTTTTCTTATTATAACTTAAGTTATTATGTGTTCATTTTAGACTGAAATTTATTTTTTTCATTTAACAATTCATTATATCTTGCAAATAGAGTTTAATCCATTTTGTCTTTTCACTAAGTTTAGGTCATTCATATTGAATATAATTATGTATTTACTCTTTTAGTTGCTACTTTTTATTTAATACATTTTCCATGCTTTGTTTATCTACTTGATTGACTTTAATACTGATTGTTGGTTGGTATTTCCCTTATTACAATTTTCCACCTATTAATTTGAGAGCTATATATACCTTTTATGTTTTAGCAATTGCTTTAGGGTTTTAATAAGAAAAACTAAAAACCTAAAGATAACATTTTTTTTATTCTTTCACAACTTTATAAGAACCATGGAACTTAGGGGGCCGGGGATTTAGCTCAGTGGTTCGGGCGCCTGCCTCGCAGCCCAAGGACCTGAGTTCAATCCCCACCAAAAAAAAAAAAAAAAGAACCATGGAACTACTTAACTCCAATCACCTTCTCCAAACAAATACTATTTGGGGACAGTATTTTGGTTAATTATTCTCACAAAGAGAACTTGAATTATACAGTCAATATTTGCTTAGATTTTTATACTTCCCAAATGAGATTGCTCTCTCTTCTGAACAATCTATTTTAGAATACCTTTGGTAAAGCATTATTGGTGGTAAATTATCTCTGCTTGTTATGGTTTACATCTAGAAGACCCTCAAATATCTCATGTCTTTAGAGGTAGGGCTTTTGGAAAGTCACTAGATCATGGGAATGCTCACCAGTGGATTGATCCATTCATGAGTTCATGGCTAAAGGGGCTGTAAGGAGGTGGGGCCTGGTTGTAAGAGATGTGTCTAATGGCATGACTTTGCGGGGTATATCTCCCTCCCTGTATTCTCCCTTCTTTGTTTCCACACTGAGATGAAGTGAGTAGCTTTCCTCCACCTTTCCCTTCCTCCACCTTGCCCATGATGCTTCTGTCTTGAAGCCAGCCAATCATGACTGAATCCCCTTTAAGCAAGAGTCAAATTAAAATTCTCCTCCTAAAAAAACAATACTTTATACTGGATGTTAGGTACTTTGTCCCCACAACAGGGAAGTTAATACATTGTTCTTATTTGTCATGAATTTTATTCAGGTTGTTTCACTTTTGGAAGCCAGTTTTTTGGATGTATAATTCTAAACAGACAATTATTTTCTCTATGCAGATTTTGTTTCATGCTTTCTTATACCTTCCATTACTATCATTGCAATCTGAGCTGTAAGTCTATTTCTTTGTAGGCAACCTGTTTTTCTTGCACAGGAGAGTTTTAGATCTTTTCTGTGCTTTAGTCATTCTGAAGGTTCACTCTGAAATTATTGTTTTTGGGACAAGGTCTCTCTGTATAGTTCAGGCTGGCTTTGAATTCACTATGTAGCCCAGGCTGGTCTTAAACTCATGGCAATCCTCTTGTCTTAGCCTCCTGAGTTCTGGGAATACAAGCATGCACCACCACATCTAGCCCTGAAATTTTTAGATTTGAAGTTAATTTTATTTATTCTTTAAGACTTCTGTATCTGAAGTTAAGTGCTTTTTTTTATCAATTCTGGAAATTTCTTGCCTTTACTTTTCTATATACTGTCTCTCTTCCACATTCTATTTTTCTTTTCTGGCAATCTAGGGAGGACTATGTATGTTGTCCAACCAAGAAAGAGAACCATAGGCTAATCTCACTAATGAACATAGAAGCAAAAATTCTCAATAAGATAATGGCAAACAGAATGCAGAAGATCATCAAGAAGATCACGCACCTTAACCAAATGGGATTCATCACAGGGATGCAGCGATGGTTCAACATATGCAAATCAATAAATGTAATACACTAAATGAATAGAGCCAAGGACAAAAAACATATGATCAACTCAATAGATGCAGAAAAAGTGCTCCACAAAACCCAACACCCATTCATGATAAAAAAAAAAAAAACCTACAGAAAATTGGAATAGATGGTCTGATAAAACCCATCTATGAAAAACCAACAGCCAGCATCATACTAAGTCGTCAAAAACTGAAATCCTTCATGCTAAAATCAGGAACCAGACAAGAATGTCCACTATCACCACTCCTGTTTAATATAGTTTTGGAAACATTAGCCACAGCAATTGGACAAGAGAAAGAAAAAAAAGGAATAAAGATAGGAAATGAAGAAGTCAAATTGTCCTTATTTGCAGATGAAATGATACCGTATGTAGAAGACCCCAAGAACTCCACCAAAAGTCTTCTAGACTTAATAACCAAATTCAATAGAATAGCTGGATACAAGGTCAACACACAAAAATCAATAGCCTTCCTGTACACAAACAACAGACTCATTGAAGAGGAACTGGAAAAACAACTCATTTCACAATAGCATCCAAAAAACCTGAAATATCTAGGAATCAATCTAACAAAAGAAATACGACATCTACTCTGAAAACTACAGCACTCTGAAAAAAAAGGAGATAGAAGAGGATATCAGAAAATGGAAAGACATCCCTTTCCCCTGGGTAGGAAGAACCAATACAGTGAAACTGGCCATACTTTCAAAACTGCTATATAGATTCAATGCCATCCCAATTGAGATTACAACAGCATATTTCATAGAACTAAAGAAAACAATCCAAAAATTCATTTGGAACAAGAAGAGACCTAGAATAGCAAAAGCAATTCTAGGCAACAATGATAAGGTATGGGGTATCATAATCCCCAGCTTGATACTATACTACAAAGCTACTGTGATAAAAACAGCATGATACTGGCAAAGAAACAAACTTGAGGATCAGTGATTAAAAGATGCAGAAACAACTCCAGACATACTCACCCACCTCATCTTTGAAAACGGAGTGAAACACCCTCACTGGAGGAAAGATAGCCTTTTTAATAAATGATGCTGGAAAATTGGGTTTCAACTTGCCGAAGAGTAAAACTAGATCCATATCTCTCACCATGCACTAAACTAAAATTAAAATGGATCAAAGATCTAAATATTAAAACAGAAACACTAAACCAATCGGAAGAGAGGTTAGTTAGAACTCTTGAAGATATTGGCATAGGAAAAGACTTCATGAACAAAGCCTCAGTCACATGTGAACTAGCACAAAGAATCAACAACTGGAAACTCATCTTAATAAAAAGACTCTGCACAGCGAAAGAAACTATGAACTCTGTTTTGTTTAATATGCTAAAATGTGAACCAACTGTCTTTGGACTACTTAAATTGTCCATCATTTTCACCTTGACTTACAATACCAATTCAATAGTTTTACATTTTCAACCTATCTTGATTTTTCTTTTCTGTTGCTTTTTATCAAATGACAGCTTTAATTATTGTACTGTAGGGGAAAAAGTATCTTTTCCATCTGTAGCCTCATAGCTGAGGCTTCTATAACAAAAGAAGCATTAACAAGAGGAAAGTATATAAATGTATTTAATATAAGTTTTACCAGACACAGGAACCATCAGAAATGAAGACAGAAGGAAACAGGTACATTTGTGCATTTTTTATACTTAAGTTTGGCAAAGATTGCATATTCATGAAGTATGACTTCTCAAAGGGATATGACTTAATGGTAATGACAAGGAGGCATTTAGAAAGACTTGATAAGCTTCTTCTCTGAGGCCCTGTGTCTTCTCCTCCTGGAATAGGTACCTCTGGAATGAGGATTTTATGGTGTAGTTCAAGTTCAGAAAATTCTTTTATGAAGGGCAGGAGAAGGTCAGAGAGATCTTCCTGCTTTAGCTGTCTTCTCAAATCATGGTTTGGAGTAGCAGATCCCAAACCCCATCAGTAGTTCATAACTTATAAGTTATGAAAAATTGTATTGGTTACCCACCCTTGTTCACTCTGAAAAATGAGCGTTTGATTTACTAAGTCAAATGAAAAGGGAAAACTATATTTTATTAGATTAGATAAATTATATGAATTAATACATGAAATATAGACATCTCTTTTTATTTGCTAGCACTGTCTCAAGTTTCAGGAAACTCTTTGTCATTTTTATTATATAGTTCCAACATGTTTTTTCCTCCTATCAGAAGTACATCAAGGTATTTTGCATTTCCACCGTATCTTAAATGGGACATTTTGTTACATATTTTATCTGAAGAGTTGAAAGCATAAAAGCAATTCACACAAAGAAATCATTCTAAAACACGTATTTTTAAAATCATTTCTGACACAAAAGTCAGAAGCAATAAACTTTTCAGCTATTGTGATTAAGTAATTCAGAATAGCCCAGGGAAATGATCAAACCAACAAGAGTATGGTGTGACAAATATCTGCATTCAGTAAAAAAGATAAATATAAGTTTCCTTGTAGATTTCCTCCTCTCAAATAAAGAGATAATCTGAACATGAAGTTCAAAGTGTATCTTATCAAAAAAAAATCATTAGCACATATGTTACAATTACCACAGAAAGATTTAGACTGAAATATTGGAAGCTATCATAATGTTCTGGTATATAAGAATCAGAGTTTAAAAGCATGGGGTATTGAAATAATCCATTTTTTTCTAGATCACTATTAGAAATAAATGCTGGCCAGGGGGTGGAAAGCAGCTAAGGAGAAGGCAGGAATGCCCTCCCTCTGTGTAGTATGAATGGAAGCCCTATCTCCTAAGGGGAGTGCTTAATTCCTTCACCCAATCCTCCATGTAATAGATGTAGGAATTCCTATGATGCAAATCACCATGCAGGATTAGACTGGAACAAGAGCACAATCATTATTGAGGAGTAAGATATAACAATTTTGGGGGCATTTGGTGGTAAGCAAATACTCAAAATTATCTCTAGTTGCTAGAATATTGCCATCCATAGTACATGGTCCCTAGAAAATACAGTGTGGCATTTAAAAAATCAAAAAAAGGTGGGGGAGGGAAAGAGGGAGGGAGACAGGGAGGGAGGAATGAAGGAAAGGAAGGAAAGAATTCATTATAAAGCTATATGCATTAGGTCACTTGTTAAATATATTTACTGATGGCCCAAGAGCAGGTATTTAAAATAATTTTAATCAACCTGAACCAAAATACATACAGCAGGATCCAAAGGAATAAATGAGTCCCAGGTTTGAGTCAGGGTTTAAGTCAGTGTTTAAGCCCACTAGTTCACTCATAACAAGCAAGCAAAAGCACCTAGGTGTTTGTGGAATGTGGAATGTTCATTAACTGAGAAATGATCATTGAACTTTTATTGCAACCTTTTTAAAAAAAAATCTTTGCATAATGAGCTTTTTCATCTTTAATCTTAATAACTGTAGAATACCAAAAATAAGTCAATTATTACTGTAATGAATTTTGTAAAATTGTGATTTTGAATTGTTTTTGATATTAGCTTGTTTTATCATCTAATTTTTTTCTTCCAAATATTAAAAAAGATTACAGGGTCTCAAACTTTGACAGCATTTCTATGAAAAAAGATACTTAATTGTTTGAGTTAATAACATTAACTGAGCACAGAAGTAGAGGGAAATGAGATTGATTTCCACCAAATGCATTAACTGCAAATACCCCTAGTATCTTTATTCACTAATAATAAAGGATTTAAAATCAAGGGTATAAAATTTGTGTTGTGAGAAAATGTAGCAAGAAAAAGTGCCTCCTATTCAACAGAAAACCCTTTCATGAACTGAGTGAATTTCCCACAAAGTTGGATTAACTCATGACTCCAATAGCTAGTACACTTCACTTTGTAGTATCATATTATTTACTTATGAAATCTGACACAACTGACAAGTTTGTATAGTGCTCTGATAGTCTTTAAACACAAAACTCCACAAAATAACTTATAAAGGAATTAGTACATATTAACCAATGTATAAAAAGCACCTCTGATCATTTTTTTAAAATGAAAGTTGACTTGTAAATATGATTCTTCGAGAAAAGAGAGCTATGTTTGTGCAACTCATTAGCATTTAGTTTTGGTTGCTATGTAAGCCCTTGGTTTAAAAAAAAAAAATCTGACTTAACCAAGTGGCTTTTCTGAACTAGTAACAGTGAGAAAAGTCAGAGCCCTCCTATGTATTAAAATGAAACTCTCATATGAAAAAGAACAAGGCAATAGAGATGATGATTCTCATTTACACTAGATTTTTAAAGGATTTAACAAAGTGACTATGCGTCTTTTTAATACCCAGGGAACAAAGCCAAAGATCTGAGAACAGTTAGTGCTATTTAAAAAAAGGTTAAAAAATCACCAATTCCGACAAATGTCAGTAGATACAGGATTAAAGTGACTTCTTTAAAGGACAGCGGTACATTTTTCTCTAAGCTGTCTAATGAGGCAAAGAATAAAAACAGCCATCTTAGAAAATGACAAGGCTGAGTGTACAGTGATCCTTATTTATTGAAGATATGAGATATTTTGTTGAAAAAACTGGTTCCTGAAATACTACATTACTGCTAATTGTTTTGAAATACATAATCATATTTGTAATTTCTATGATAGTTGATGAATATCAATAAAACTCAGAATCCTCAATTAGAAAAACCTTCTTCAAATATTATATTCCTAGTTCTATGAAACTAAAGGCAAAATTATTTATTAACTTGCCCATACAAGACTCTGGTTTACTTATTTGTTTTTGTTTTCATCTTAGTTACTTTAATTTATGAAGCACTAAAAGAAACAAAGAAATAATGATATCCTTAAAGCCTTCAAAAATAAGATTATAAAAACATAACATGAAAAAAAATATTGCAGTCTCATAACATATGATGATCATAATACATTTGGTAAGATCAAAGTAATTGTACTGGGAAGAAATGTTAAATGGGGATATATGTATACTCACACACTAGTTTGGCTAAAAAGGCTAACAACATTAAGTGTTGGAGATGATGCAGTTTACTTAGAACTATCATACATTGCTGGTGGGTCACTGAATAGTATAATCACTCTACAAAACAGTTTAATAGTACTTTATAAAATTTGAAATATGGATACCATGTAACCCAGCAATTCTATGCCTAGATATTTACCCAAGAGAAAATAAAACTTATTTTCATACAAAAACCCTGCATGTAAATGCTTATAACAGCTTTGTTTATAATATCCAAAAACTGTGAAGTACTAAGAAGGCTGCCAAATGGTAAATAGATAAGCAAATTATGGTATGCCCATATAGTGGAATACTGCTCAGAAAAAAAAAAAACAAGGAAAAATCAACTTACACATGCAACAGCATAAGTTAAATTTTAAAATATTATGATGTTATATATGCTTAACACAAAAGAGCACATGCTGCATGCTTTTTATGAAATTCTCAAAAAGACAAATACCATAGGAAAAGAAAAGAAGAGTGGTTGCAAGGAAAAAGAAAATTAATACATAGGAAACTAACTTCAAAGGAGCAACAGTGACATCTTCAGTGTGATGGAAATGTTTGATAACTTTAATAGTGATTACAGGGTTATCTATATTTGTCAAAACTCACTGGATTGCCGGGGATTTAGCACAGTGGTTCTGCCGCCTGCCTCCCAAGCATACGGACTTGAGTTTGATCCCTGGTACCAAAAAAACTCACTGGATTATGTATTAAATATTGTTAGATTTTATTGTATATAAATAATACTTTGACAAACCTAATTTCTAAAAGGAATATAAAGATAGAAATATTGTGTATAGAATTTCTAATTTGCTTTTGCTTTAAAATAGGATAATTAATGAAACAGAAAAAAACAGTTAACTAACTTGTTAAATAGTATAAAGAAAAATCAATAATATGAAGTTATAAAAAATCTTGTAACTATTCATTGTGGATAAATAAACAACTATGACCTGGTTGTATAATGGAGATATTGTCACTAATAATTGCAAATATATATATATACACACATGTATTGCAAATATATATACATGATCATAGTGCTATATAATGAAAAAAGCAGTTTTACACTCTGCAAGTCATTTTTACTGTTTCTTTACCACAAGAAACAAATTATACACTTCATTATGATGAGATGGCAGAGAAACTTGTTAGAGTCAGAGAAAAAAAAGAAAGGAACTGTCAGATTAGAGAGAGAGAGAAAGAGAGGTAAGAAGTAAAGGAGGAAAAGCTCATGACTTGGATTATCAATCTATATTTTGAGGAGTTTAATGAAAGAGGCACATATGTGTAGAAATTCATTAAAAAGAAAAGTTACCTGAAATTAATTTTAATTAATGTAATGGAAAGAGCAAAAATGAATGACTACAGTAAAAAATCAGAATAAATGTTCTGAAAATAAGCAGCAACTTCTTTTTGTTAAGCAGCAACTTCTTAAGCACAAATCAGTAAGGAAGTAGAGTAATGTGAAACATAAAGTCAGACTAAGCTTCCTCTCAAGTTACTTACTTTGTTAGATACATCAGTTTTCAACATTTATCCTTATCCTTTATTGAATTATTTATTCTTAAGTAAATATATAACAAAGTAAATGTAGTTCTCACAATGTGAAAGTTTAATTATGCTCAAGCAAGTTTTTGTCAACATATGTTGATTATGGAAGTCCATAAAATATACTATGGCAAAGAGTAAGAAATCTTAAAATATTCTCTTTAAATTTAAAAAAGCTGTAATATGGATCAAAAGAGTATTATAGAGGTTGAAAATGAGAAAAAAATAGAAAAAAAACCTTGAATTGATCAGGAAAACTTTGCAATAAAAATAAATACACATGAACACATACACATGAGTATGTGCACCTGTGTACCTGTATGTGTGTGTGTAAAATGTCCTCTCTTCTTCTGTTAGTAAACGTTTTCATCAAAGTTTTGTGAACAGTATATGACCCTAAATGTACAGTCACTAATTTTATACATTTCCTATGTCACTTAATTTATAATGTCTTATAACTTATAAAATTATATTATTACATTACGTTGATAGTCTACAGGAAATTTGTTCCCAATAAATTGATGTCAATATGACCATATGAAGTTTAAAATACAAAAATGATAAAATATTAACCTTGTCACAGTAGCTAACAGGATGGAAAAGATCCATGGATTCTAAATAAAAACAATTAAAGAAGTTAATAATGACAAATTGGAGTTGAAAATTCATCAACAAGGAATAAGGAAAAATATCAAATTTCTTATCTCACCAAATCAGAAATTTTGAACTAAAGAAAGAAAATCCTTAAAAATAAACTATTTGCATAGAAACAAGTTCCAAGAGAATTTCTTCTTTGAAGAAATGGGAAATAAATGTTTTCACCATTCAACTGTGTGTAAGACACATTCTACTCAGTTAAATAGATAAAACATCTAAGTTCTCTCTTAGAATAAAGTCAGTTCTATTTAGATTAAAAGACAACACAATTATAAGGCTGTGGATTTAATAGCTTTTTCTGGAACTAAAGGAAATGTAGAAATTCACTGCAGAAGAATAAGATACTGAATTGAACACATCAATTCTGTGTGGATACATAATGCAAATACAGCTGAATAATAGATATAATTCTATAGAAATTTCTGCACAGCCCAGTGAAAAATTCAATGGTAGACATACAAGTAAACAGTTCTAAGCCCTGAGAAATACCCAATGGTAAAAAGTCACTACTTAATTTCCAAGAAAATGATCATTAGCAGAATGGAACACTCTACTTCGAAGGAGAAAAACTTATGGCTGACACATCAAAGCAGCCCTGTAACCCAAACCACCATCAGATAAGAGCCATTGAGGCAATAAGAGAATCTATTTCTCCATCAGCTCTGCATTCAAGCTCATTATGTTGATCCAGGCAATGAGTTGAGTGAAAAATTATTTGCATCAAAGTCCACTTTGATTTTGACAACTCATGGCTCCTTTTCAATTTTTATCTAACTTTCACCTCTACAGGTAGGATTCCTCCAAACAAGATCTCCAAAATCATTATCTACAGACATCAAGACAACCATCTACTTTCTTTTCTTTTGCAACATTAGCGTATCCATTCCCTTCTCCCACATTTAAGAGTAGATGCTCCTCATAACAAACACCATTCATTTTCACAGACTTGTCCAAGGATTGAGAGTGTTGTTTCATAAGGACGTGTACCTTTCTTCCTCCTTCTTATAGACATCGGAGGGGAAAATAATAGGCTGAAAATAGAAAACGCTTTGCCTTAGGACAATTTCAAATGTAACTTCAACATATATGAATCCCCAACTTCTTCTACTCACATACATTTGTTCTACCTCTACAATCATTAATCTTGCTAATGCAACAGCGGGCATACCCAGCCTTCTTCTTAAAGCAACAAGGAGACTGCCCCTTTTCAAAAATTATTCTGTACTATTCTGTAGCCACAGTAGCATTTTTCACAGTTGGGATTATTCTCCACATTGTTGTATCCAGTCAAAGCCACTCAAGAATTCCTATGGTCCCAGCAGCACTAAAAATACATAACAGCCTCCTTACAATAATGACTGTGAATCACAGCATTCCTCGGCTGACATAAGTAGTTAAAATAGTTGAAAAAAAAGTTAAATAAAACTTTTTTAAAAGTTCAAGTAAAAAAAAAAATGAAAAGGGGGTTGAAAAGGACTCCCCTACCGTCTAACAATATTAAAGTCTGTCTCAAATTTACAAACGTCCTCAGGAACATCAAATGCCGCAGCTTCAAACACACGCGCCAGCTTCAAGCCCGACAGCTTCAAATGCCGCAGCTTCAAACACGCGCGGCAGCTTCAAACGCGCCAGCTTCAAACAGCCTTGGGGCAGCCATCTTGCACGGCTCCAAGGAGCACAACCTCTGGGCCCTTAGGCGGCCACCCCATCCCAGAGGCCACACAGAGGCTTTGTTGGGGGAAAAATGGGAAGAAGGCGAAAAAAAAAAAAAAGGAGAAGAAATATAATTTGCAGACTTTAAATTAGCCCATAGAGGGAGCTCATATAGCCCCATAATTTCACAGTAATTGGAATCTCCTGTAATTTAAAATGTAGTACCATCATTTGTTAGAGAGAGCTTCCAGGGGTCAAAGAGAGCATGTCTTACTTCATACCGATCTCTGCATGCCTATAAAATGCAATTCCATTCAGACCCCCTTGACCGTGTGTTTTGTTAGCTCAACAAAAAGATGATGATTCTTGGCTACATGTTCTCCAAAACCAGCCCAGAAATTAAAGTGACTCGTCCATTTGTGCTGTTAGGGTGAATCCAACGGAATAAAGACCATAATAAGAATAAAGTTCCAACAATTAGAATTGTCATGGCAATAACCTAAATGTCCCCCATTCAAGGCGTTCGTTTTAGAAAGCTCTGTGCTCTCTTTCAACCTTGACTAGAGATACTCTCGTAGCTATCCATTTCCCTCCCTGTATAGAGTCCTTAGACCAGGATGCTGCAATGTGCCTTCAGACAAAAGGACAAAACCGGAAAACGAAATGATATAATGGCAGAGAGCCTTTTCAATAAAACATGAGAGGAGCAAAATTCCAAATTCTGTGGAAAGAAAGGCTGAAGAAAAGGTACATTCAAAAATAAAGGAAACATTCTAAATGTACAGCAGAAACTATTATCTGCTCTCGTGAAACAAATTTTGAAAGGAAACAGTAGTTTATATTTATGTAATTCTTAAATATTTAGAAACTTTAAATTTATGTTAAAGTGAAATAGTTTCTAAAAATGTCTAGCCTTTAAAAAAGTGTTATTTCTAGCTTGCAAATCAAGAATGAGAAGGAAACCTCTCTCTATACAGGGCTTAATCAATAATTTAACCTATGTGGATTTTATTCTATTTGGGATAATCTACTTGGTGCTTAAAAAAACCCCTACCTATTCAAATACATATCAAATTTCATTTAAATTATTAAATGGTATACTTGTATGTTACTGCTGTTTATCTGTAATACATCTGCATGGTTTGGGTCTATTATTACTTTTCTTACCCTCTGTAATTTAAAAATATGTCATAAAATTTTAGAATTTAAGGGCTGTTTTAATATTGTAGGTACTATATCAATAAATGTAAAAGACAACCCACACATATGCATATTTACTTTGTGGGAAATCATTTGCCCCCAAAGATAGCATGTAAAGCTCAATTTCAAGCCCATATTCATCACAAGGAGGCAAAATTCCATATCAGGAACAAAAACAACTGAATTTCATCTGTACTGTCTCCCTATTCAACATTTTCACTGCCTTATATATTTAATGTATTAGAAATCCCTCACTTTTCAGAGGTGTCTGATAGCTTCCTCTTTTCTGTTTCCCATTTCAAACTCAACAAGCAAAAAAAAAGTCAAAAACCTTGTAGATATGACTTCATCCATACAATGCCACACAAGCTCAGACTCTCCTAAGCGTTTAAGACAACATAATTTTGGAGATGCTAACTCAGGTTTGGCAAGCACACAGGCCATCAGAAAAGACATGTTGAACACATTGGTGAAGGGAAACTCAAAAGAGAGGGCTTAATATTTAAGATCTGAAAACCATGTATGGTGGTAGAAACTGTGAAATTATTCCCCACCACAGGGCTATAAAGACTTGTCTGTTGTGAATTTTTAATTTCACAAAACTGATAACTTTAATACTAGTAACTATGCTTAAGGTTATATTATGCAAGTTAATACAGTACTTGATATTTTAAAGTTACTAATAATGATCATGGGAAGCAACAAAGGAAGTAATATTTGTTGCTTCAAAGTATACACGGGCAGTTTCTGCTACTTGGCAAGGAGAAAGTTAGCAATTAAAGGTATTCTCCAGAGCTGGGGAAAATAATGAAAAAGTAGTTTGTTATTTCTAACTTTTTACATTAGAAAAAATTTCAAGAGTTGTATCTTACTCCATTGTAGTCCTGAGTTTCATTGACACATAGTCTAACACTGAATAATGTTGCATGTGAAAAAATAAATGAAAAACATGTTAAAAGACTGCAGTCCCCCTTGTCCACCTCTAAAATTGACAAAGGTTACAATCATATTGCAAAAATGAAATAAGGTAGAGCTTATGTTTCACTCTAAGCTCTCACCAAGTTTGATATCTGAGGACAGAAGATAACAATCTGTGGATAGCTACAGAATTTTCATTTCAGCAGAACAAATAGGATATCCTATTTCTAATTGTTTTAATATCAAGAATAGAAAATAAAGTAAAACTGCAATTATATGAAATGGTTGCACACTTACATGATTTGTTCACTTCTTTTTATTAACTGAAGATTTAGCAGGAACTCTTTCTGATGACTTAATATCCTTGTTGAAAAATCTTTTTAAAACACAATGGTTCCTATTATCTTCCATGTTTCTGAGCATAAGTTAATTGAAGCCCCTCCCCTATCACCTCCCTGGATCATTAATATAATTAGGATTAATCAGAAGCACTCCACATATACATAAATAGAATATTGGGATGAATGTATCTGGTTTCACAAAACTTATTTTTTCATAGGTTTTATGTTCTTACTGCTTACCTTAAGTTCAAAATATTCATGTTATTTGAATTCTGATTTGTTCAAGTGTACACAAAAACACCCTCTGAAAAAGATTTGGAAGGATTACTATGTAATTTTATAAGAATTTTGTCATATGGGCTCTTACATATGGTCTGGTAAGATGCATAATCAGCTTTCTGGTCATCCAATTTCTAGAACAGAGAATCTAAAAGTCAAAATTTTTACAAAGAAACAGAAAATCAATGAAAAAACAGCCATAGTTATCTGTAATTCTGAACTAAGAAAAGCATACCTTTCTATAAAGCAATAATCCAATAACTGAAGATATATGGAAATTAATATGAAGCCATTGGTAAGTTATTGTGAATCCTTTATAGATAATATTCTACAAGAATAAAATTGTAATCATGTAAGTACATTTAAGTGGTATATCAAAAATGATATTTGGTATAAGTTTCTCATTTTAGGACTTGTTGGTAGGCAAATAATAGTGGAAGAATAAATCATTAAAACACATAGATATAGAGGTTTCTTACTCTTCTGTTGGAAAATCCTGAGATAAGTCTATATAAAATACATTAAAGTATAAAAGATGGTAATATTTTGTATAAATGCCAAGATAAAGAACCATGAGTATGCTTCCAACAAAAATGTAAAGTAATTATATATTTAAAACCAAAGCATAGGGGGAAAAGGTTTAAAATATATAAACATCCTTTAATTGGAAGGAAGAGCACAGCATGAATATATAATATTAGGCCATTTTTCTTTCTTCAGAATATTGCTGAATCTTAGCCTTTTAAATCTAGTGTGGCTATGTAATTTAGCCCTCAAAACTGTACCTTCTAAGGGTGGTACTCCTCTTAACTACTCCAGAATGGACCGGGCCCACTGGCTATAATGGTCACCCTAGTTAGACCAGGCTGATTTAAAGTAGCCACTCTGCATGAGGAGGTGTGACTAACACTGGACATCTTTAGAAAATTAGCTGCTTGTGGGGTACTCTCTGGAAAATCAGATCTGGAGCCAATTTAATAAGTGTCAATTATAACAAATTCTGTAAATAATAAGCTGAAGGCTTGAGCTTCTTCAGATCTGTAGGCGCTGCTAGGCTGCATATATGCAAACACTTTCATATCTTTCAGCTCCACTGAAAATAAATCACAAAGTATAAATGAAAAGTTCAACATTTGGGGCATAGTATATGACTTTGTAACTTCTTGCCCATAAAGTGAGCAAAGATTTTACTGGCCTCTAAAGATGCTTTGTGTGTGTGTGTGTGTGTGTGTGTGTGTGTGTGTGTGTGTATTTTTCTCCAACTGATGGAAATGTGTTTTGTTACAAGTTCCTCATGAGTTGAGGCATGCTTTTTTGGCTTAACCATTTCAGAACATCTGTGAGATTCAACTACAAAATGGAAATTGCATAACAAACTATGCATTAAGAGAGCTACAATTTTGTTTCCCTTTGTCAAGAGAAAATAAATTTTCCATCAGCCACAATGAGAGCTAGAGGGACTGATTACTCAAAATACAGTAGCACCTACATTTCTCCAAATATTCCCCAAGACATAGCATTTGCGCTGAGTGTTCAATAATTTCCTCAAGCTGTACACCTGAAAAATATATGTCTCAAGTCTGGTGTTCATAATCTAGTAGACAACCACATGTGTTCACAGCCCATATCTTTGAAACAATTATTCTCTTGGGTATGCAAATATACTGGGCTTGCAACATGTTTATTCAAAAGAGTGGGCAAGAATGTTTCTTATGTGAGCATCTGCAGGTTTCTACTGGAAATCTGTGTAGAACAATACATTTCCCTATGATTTTTTTTAAATGACAGTTATACATATTTTAAGATTTTACCAAGTTAAGAAACTCAACTTGATAATTTTCCATCAAGAAATACATGTGAAAGAAATAATATTAATGTACATATATTAGTACTTATGTTTACCTGGTTTATTGCTTAGATCTCTGCTTGTGCTAAACACATAAAAATATCCAACCATTTCTCACTCACCAGCCCTTTCACATACCCTGATAACAAGCTATCCCACTGCTAATTCTGGTGTCAGCCTCACAACTATTTAGTTATTTTCTTTTATCTTTTTTCATTATCAACATACTGATGATGCATAGATATATATAAACTTTAAAAGTTTTAAAATTCAAAATGTCCACCATCATAGTCCAATATATTAATGTGCACAAATTGGAAACTGATAAAGTACACAAAAAATAAATACATGCAATGTTTGAAAAACGCAATATTAAATTCCAAATGCATGTATGTTCAAACAATAACGCTCATTGATTTGCTACAATAGATATACATATGACAAAAAAGATATAATCAACATAGTACTGAACAAAGAATGAAAGAATCATTTGTCTCAAACACTTCTTATAAGATATTTTTGATCAT
Organism: Heterocephalus glaber; assembly: GCF_000247695.1. The sequence goes on along the minus strand of NW_004624833.1, from coordinate 4,018,973 downwards.
GTATTACTACATAAAGAAAATGTCAATAAATTCCCAAAACTGCATTTCCTAAGGTCACATTTTCTTTTCCAAATACAGTTAAATAAAAAAATTATATTTCTGATAATGATAAATTATTTTATTTAGATCAAATCTACCAACCATAAAAATTAAAATTCTAGATAAAATATTTTAAAATCATTTAAGGGCTAACAAATGGCAAGAAACTATAGGCATAAAAAGTGTGAGTAGGAGAAACACACTGAGATGTAAATTATACACATGAGGACTGAGATAGTTTGAATTTGTTCTCTCCAAAATTGTTGTAGAAACTTAATCCCCATTGTGATGGTATTAGGAGATGAGGCCTTTGGGGAAAGTGATTAAGACATGTGAGCTCTGCCCTCATGAATGGATTAGTGCTTTAGAAAAGGACTGGAGGCAGTAGGTTCAGCCCTTCTAGTCTTCCTGTCTTGCAGCGTGAAGACAATGTTCTGCCCCTTCAGAGAATGTATGAATGCGTCACCATCTTGGAAGCAGAGAGCAGTCCTTCCCATACACCAAACCCTCCACCACCTCAACCTTACAATTTTCAGCTTCCAGAACTGTAAGACAAATTTGTGCCTTTATAAACTATCAAGCTTGTCATTTTTTTATCATCAGCATAAAAGAACTAAAACAAGCACCAGTGTGCTTTTATCCAATGTATGCCAAATTTGCCAAAAGTATGGCATGGGCAGAAGAGGAAAGAAGAAAAAAACCTAGAATCTCCCCACAGTAGGAAACCTGAAAGGAGACTCTACCCACACTAGTTTGGGACACAAAAGTAATCCACAAATAATTCCTGCTAGGTAACAGAAGAAAGATTGAGGGAAAAGACGGAGAAGTTGAAAACTATTCTTTAAGTAGATGTGGTCTCTGCCTGGCCTTGTAGTACAACTGCTTTCTAGAGGTTTCTCTGAAGTTCTATGTTGGGTTAATATTAACATCTATCAAACAAAGAAGTTAAATTGTCACTATTTGCAGATGATATGATACTCTATATAGAAGACCCCAAGAACTCCACCGAAAGTCTTCTAGACTTAATAACCAAATTCAGTAAAGTAGCTGCATACAAAGTCAACACTCAAAAAATCAATAGCTTTCCTGTACACGAACAACAGACTCATTGAGAGAGAAATGGGGCAAACAACTCCTTTCACAATAACATCCAAAAAATTGAAATACATAGGAATCAATCTAACAAAAGAAATCAAAGACCTCAACTCTGAAAACTACAGCACTCTGAAAAAAGAGATTGAAGATGATATCAGAAAATGGAAAGACAGGGAAAAACATGGAAGAATAAACGTAGTGAAAATGGCCATACTTCCAAAACTGCTATATAGATTCAATGCCATCCCAATTGAGATTACAACAGCATATTTCATAGAACTAAAGAAAACAATCCAAAAATTCATTTGAAACAAGAAGAGACCTAAAACAGCAAATTAATTAATACTAGAATCAAAATTTTGCTGGAATCTTCTGTTTGCAAGCCAAATTGTTCTTGAAGAGAACCATTCGTGAACCAAGGTATTACTGTATATGCATAGGTACATGAATATACATTATCCACATATGTATATACATTAATCAGTATAGTGCTAGCTAACTCATGAATCGAATGTGAAGCCAAATAGAAATCAGGAAATGTTTTTAACCTAATAATAATGGAATCACAATACATCAAAAGGAGGAATCATCTGATATCATTGTTTGGAGAAAATATTTATAACTTCAATGGAAAAAGTAGAAGGAAGCCTGAAATTAAGCATACTTTTCAAGATATTTTAAAATAGAAAATTGAACATAAAAATGTACGTAAAAACATAGGATGAAATAATTCATAAGAATAGAATTTAGCAAACTAGAAAATGATACAACAGAGGAGATGAACAAAGCCAACATCTAATTCTTAGAATAATTTAAAATTGGTAACCCCTAGCAAGACTGATTTTTCTCAATCAGTCGTCAAAAGGATATGAACAGTCAATATGAACAATGAATATATGAACATTATAAGTAATTCTACAGAATTCAGAAAGATACTAAAAGGTGGTATTTGAACAACTCCATGCCAAGGATTGGTAAACTATGGGCCTGCTAGCCAAATCTAGTTTACTGTCTGTTTTTGTACATCCATAACAAGGTGTTTGCATATTTTTAACTGCTTGAGGAAAAATGAGATTAATGTATCATGATATGTGAAAATTGTTTAAAATTCCAATGCTAGTGTTTACAAAAAAAGTTTTGTTAAAACTCAGGCACACCTTTAGTCATTTGCCTTTGGTGGTATTCATTTGGAGGCATTGTGGCTGGGATATGGAATAGTTATTACAACACACAAAGCCTAAACTATTTTACAGTCTGACTTTTTATGGAAAAATTTGTTATGTTACTGTTATATGGGTTGTTTTCCTTGGTACTGGAAATTGAAGCCAGGGGTCTACCACTTAGCTGTATCCATGGCCCTTTTTGTTTTTTATTTTGAGACAGGGTCTCACTAAGTTGCTCAGGTTGGACTCAACCTTGCACTTCTTCTGCCTCGGCCTCCCAAGTACCAGGAAATACAGGTATGTACCACTCCACCCAGCCCTTTATAGAAAAAGTCTACAGACATTTGCAAATAAATTTCACTATTTAAATGACAAAGTTAATCTAAATATTATGAATATTGGGAATGCTTAAAGGAAAAATTTCCTAGAAAAACAAAACTTACCAATATAACACAGAGAGAAATCAAATACCAAATCCACTCCATTACAGAAAATACATCAAGCGAAGAGAGAAGGACAAGTCTCCGAAGTATTTAGTAAAAATTTTAAGACAATAATAAGTCAAGGACATTGTCAGAAAGGAAAATTGCATATCAATCTCACTCATGAACAGAGACAGAATAAATAGAAACTAAATATAACAAAATCAATTTAGTAATATGTAAAAAAGATAATGTATTACAACAAAGTCAGATTTATTCCAGGTTAAAATGTTTGTAATGTTCAAAAAATAATCCACATAATTTTTATGATCACTTTATTAATAGTTATAGAGAAAATTTGGGGGAAAATTAAATCACAATGATATGATTGTAAATATAGACCATTCAGAAGAATTCACATATAATGTACACAATAAATGAATATAGCAAGTTTCATAAACCTGTGGTCAATATTTTAAAAATCAATTGTACTCCTATATAAAGGTAAAAAATTAGAAAATAAAGTTTTAAAGTATTCCCCACAATAGTATAAAAATCTCAAGTACCTGGAATTAAACTAATGAACACTTTATAAATCCTTTACACAGAAAAATAATAAATGATATTAAGAAATTGGAGTATTCAAATATATGGAGGAATATACGTTCATAGGTGAAATTCAATATTTTTAGAAAGTTGATTTTCAAGCTAATATATAGGTTCAAAATAATCCAAATGAACTACTCCATAGCATTTTTGTCAAAGTCGATAAGGCAATTCCAAAATATATGTTGAAAATTGAAGAATAAACAAAATTCTCCTATACATACATTATTAGAAATAGATAGTAAATGATGTTATGGCTTTGACATAAGAAAAAATAAATAGACCAATGAAATGTAATAGAGTCCAGAAACACACTTCATATGTGGATGCTTGATTTATGAGAAGGATGTTACTGTAGGTCAAGGAGCAGGCCTCGCCCAAAAATGATTCTGACTCAATGGATATCCACATGCAATCAAACAGATGAACTTTCTTTTCCATAAATGAGAGATTAAAGATTGAACAAACTTCATATGAAACAATAACAAAAAATGTAGTTTAAAATGCTTTCAATTTTCTTAAAAGTACCAAAAAGCTCATAAAATAATAAGGAATTTTCAGAATGCACTTAAAAGATGTTAGAAAGCAGAGAGGGATAGTACTACATCGTAGGTAAATACCACATTTTCTTTATCCATTCAACTGTTAATGAACAAATAGGCTGCTTCCAAGTAGGAAAATGGATGCACCTTGAGACATAATGTTAAGTGAAATAAATCTGATACATAAGCTGTCCCGGCCCGCGGGTAAGTCAACGGAGACCCTAGAGGGGGAGCAAGGATGAGAGGGGACAGGGGACACGAGAGATGGAGACAAGACAGGTTTCTGATCAAGTCTCGTTTATTGCAGAAGCTGTTACAACATATATACCGTAGGGCTA
>NW_004624833.1:3994545-4007743 GCF_000247695.1 Heterocephalus glaber | reverse complement strand
ACTGGGGCTACTTCCTTGTTGCCGGGTAGATTTGCAGCAGGCCCGGATATGTCCGTAAAAGGCACTCAAGAGTTCTAGCGGGGGGGCAAGGCCCCCCACAATAAGCATATATATTGCATGGTTTCTCTTATATAAGAAACTCAAATTTATAAATAAAGGTCAAAATAAAAGATAGATAATAAGAAGTAGGGAGATAGATCTTTCTCAAATGGAAAATGAATCAAAGGATGGAAAAAGGAGGAGGAAAAGGAAGGGAAAGGGATAAAAAAGGAATTAAGATGTGTTATGTGCATGTACCAACTCCACACAAAGAATGTAAATATCGTGTACTGCAAACAGGTACTAATACAAAAATTTTTAAAGATTTTAAAATACACCAAAGAGAACTCAGCCATAGAACTCATTTGCCTATCTAAAAGAAATGTTGAGAGGCAAAGTTAAATGAGACTTCATCTTTTTTTTAGATTAAAAGTGAATATTTATTTAGAATCAGAAAACAATAGAAAGTTATATATATATTGAAAATCTACATAATTTAAAATAAGCTCAATAAATCCAGAAAAAAACTAATTTTATTTATTTCTTTATTTTTATTAGTATGTTTGCAGTATGTAATGATTACATGTATCATAGGGAATTGGTTCATGTACATAACACATCTTAATTATTTTTTGTGTCCCTTTTCCCTCCCATTGCTCCAGCTGTTCTCCTCCCCATTTGCAAAAGATCTTTCATTTTTATCTTTTTTGTATTCCTTTTTCCTTCCTTTCCTATCCTCTCCCTCCATCTTTCTTCCCTACCACATTTGAAAAATATCTCCCTACTGCCTATTATGTATCTTTTATTTTGCTCTTTATTTATACTTTGGGTTTCTCATATAAGAGAAACAATGCAGCATTTAAACTTGTATGTCTGATTTATTTTTCTTAACATTATTGTCTCAAGGTGCATCCATTTATCTAAAAATGACTCAATTTTATTCTTCCTTATGGCAGAGTGGCACGCTATTATATATCAATATCACAGTTTCTTTATCCATTCATCTGTTGATGGGCATATAGGCTGTTTCCAAGATCTAGGTATTATAAAGTGTGCTGCTATAAACATTGGTATGCATATATTACTGTAATATGACAACTTGAACTCTTTTGGTAAGATACCTAGAAGGGGAACAGCTAGGTCAAGAGAAATTTCTACTTTTAGTTTTTGAGGAATCTCCATACTGATTTCCATAGTGGCTGTACTGGTTTATACCCTCACCAACAATGATAAAAGTTCCTTTTCCCCACAGCCTCACCAGCATTTGTTATTGGTTGATTTCTTGATGGTAAGCATTCTTTTTGGATTGATATGGAATGTCAGTGTTGTTTTCATTTGTATTTCCCGAAAGACCAGTGATGTTGAACATTTTTTCATGTATTTATTGGCCATTTGTACATCTTTGTCTGAGAAATGTCTATTTATTTCAGATGATTTCATCATTCTTGTAGCTAAAATTCAACACCACCAAAGTTTGAGACCCAAATAAACCAATTCTATTTTGAGGATTGCCAAGGATTTCATTTTTAAGTAAAGTTAGCCAGAAGTAAACTCGTCCTCATAGATGCTGCAGTCAAAGTTTTAATCTTCTAATAGGCTGGTGAATATGGATAATGAAAATCACCACTAAGCTTGTAGTAGCAAATCACAAAAGTACCTCAAATGTTTAAAATTATAGAGTTGTTTCTTACTAATTAAAATGTAGTTGTGCTAGAAATCACCCACAGTAATATGTATATATTTGTAAATTAAGAAACATACTTCTAAACAACTTATCAATCAAATAATCAAACACAACAGACCAGAAAATAGTTTAACTGAACATTAACAAAATATTACATAGAATAATATGAGATGCAGCTAAAGTAATACCCAGAGGAATATTTATACTCTTGTATGTACATGCTAGTAAAATTAAAATGCTGAAAATTATTATCATCAAAAATAGAAAGAAAAATAAGGCAAGTTCAAAGAAAGATAAAGGAAGAAAGTAGCAAAAAACAAATAAAAAATTACTAAAATACAAGACAGCAGGAAAAATGGCTAACATTCAGAAAATGAACACTTAGATTTTTACCTACAGATGACTCCAATATTGAAGTTAACACTGAAAGACTGATAAATGTAACTAATATGATAAAATTGGGGAAAAGATGAGAAAATACATTTCTTCAAACTAAAGGAAAATGATACCATACAGAACAGACATAGAAAATTTAACAACATGATTAATGAAATGTTGTAATAGACATAGAAAATTATATGCAATAACTACATAATATATATACATATATATGTATATATATTAGGCATATGTCTATAGAGAACTTTTAATACATAAAACATAGTTAGGACCATAAAGCAAGTTTTAGCACCCTTCAAAAGACTGAAAACATGAAATATGTATATATATATATTCTCCAACCACTGTGTGATTAAATTTGAACCCAATATCCAGAAATTAAAGAGCATAATTCTAAATAACTATAGGTCTTATAGGACCATGTTCTACAGGTCAATTTCAATAAAACAGGACCACTAAAACTTACCTAAGAAGAAAGAGAAAGACTTATTAGCTATATGACTCTTGATAAATCAGTAAATAAAATTTTTTTAAAATTAAAAAAAAATTAAAGCCCACGTTTTAACTTGGAATTTGATTGACCATTTAGAAAAAAAAATCACTAATACAAATTATTCAAAGGAAGGAGAGATAAGTGGCTAAGATGTTCACACTAATTAAAAACAAAACAAAAACCTAGCCAAGTATGGTGGTACATGTCTGTAATCACAGCTCCTTTAGAGGCTGAGGCTAGAGAATGGCAAACTTGAGATCAATCTGAGCAGCACAGTGAAACCTTGTCTCAAAACAGAAAATAACAACAACAAATATGATGCTTAAAAGAGATAAACCATAACTCTTTAAATATTTGAAAAATTTATAAATATAAAAAAATATATATACGAAAAATTTGAAGATAATAAGACAAAGTAGTGGTAAAATAAGATATAAAAAGATATCCCTGTAAGAATTAATTAAAATAAAACTGGTAGATATATATAAAATTAAAAATATATATTTTAGATACAAACATTTATAGAGATACAGGATGTTGTGCAATTAAAAATGTTACTTTACCAAAAATGCATAACAATATGTAATCTGTATCCAGCAAATAACATAGCTTCAAACTATACATCTTTATATACCTAAAAAACTAACAGGTCTTAAATAACAAATACAAAATTCTACATTCAGAATATGAGACTTTTACTTTTCTTACCAATCAGAATCAAATATGTAAAAAATGTACCAAAAATACTAAATTATCTTCATATACCCATGGAACATCAAAATTGAAGGCCTGTTAAACTGATTTTAAAAAGCTATCTAATCAAGGATTAAAATTATATTTTCACTTAAGAAGAATTCAACAAAAATTCATAACATATATCTATAAACATTTCTAAATGTTTGGAAAGGAAAACCCATCTAAATAATGACTGAAAGTATAGTCAAATTTTAATGTATTTTACTAAATCATAATAAATATGCCACATATTAAATTTTATGAGATGCAGCTAAAATCATATTACATGGGGGCCAGGGATTTAGCTCAGTGGTTCCACTGCCTGCCTTGCAAGCACAAAGACCCGAGTTCAATCCCTGGTATCAAAAAAAACCCACAAACATATTACATGAACCTTAAAATTTTATATGCATGCACATATCAGAAAATTTTTAAAAATCAAAATCCAAGAAATGAAAAAAAGAAAACTAAAGCCACAAGAATATAAAAATAATAAAACAGACAATAAAAAGAAAAATAGATTAATAGGATTATACCAAACTAAGTAGGAAAAATTAAGAACAATTCTCTACATTCTCTTTCAGGCTATAGAAGCAGAGGAATTCTATGAGATTGACCAAGGAAATAATCAACACAGTAAATAGGAAGAAAATATTCACAAACTATTCACTGGATAAGGATTTATACATCCAGAATATGTAAGGAAATAAAAACCACAACACACAACAAAACTAACCTTACTTTAAATATGATCTAAAATTATCTAAATAGATACTTCTCTTAAGAAGAATTACAAATAGCCAACAAGTATATGGAAAAAAAATGTTCAACATTATTAGACATCAGGAAAATGCAGACCACAAGGAGATGTCAATTCACTCCAGCCAGAAGAACTGTTATGAAAAAGCAAAAGAATAGCAAATGCTGGTGGCGATTCAGAAAAAAGGAAACTCTTACATACTATTGGTAAAAAAATATAAATTAGTATCATCATTCTGGGGCACACTATGTAGGTTCTTCAAAAAACTAAAGATATATCTACCATATGATCCACTCCACTTCTGAGTGTGTATCCAAAAAAAATGATTTAGAAAGAAACAGATTATTCTAGATTATCTGGGTGTTCTCTAATGCATTCATGCCTTGTAAGAGGCAAACGAGAGAATATTTAACTACAGAGACAGACGGCAACATGACAACTGAAGCAAGGTGCAATGCTTTTGGCTGTGGAGATAGAGGAAGGGGTCACACGCCAAGAAAAGCAAGGAATACAACTCAAGAAGCAGCTGGAAAAGGCAAGGAAATTGATCACCCACTGCAACTTCCAAAGAGAGCGGGATCCTCCTGACACCAAATTTCAGCCCAGTGAAACTCATTTTGGATTTTTGGCTTCCAGAACTGTAAGAAAATAAATGTGTGCTGTTTTAAGCCACCAAATTTGTGATAATTTGTTACACCGAAATAAGAAATACAAAAGCCCAAGTTTGCCTCTTGAAAAAAGAAGGAATATAATGGTAAACCTTGAGTATGATATTTTAAAATACTGGGAACATTAACAAAAGCATTGCAATGATTTTATAGAAACTAAAAACATAATAAGAAATTATGACCAAAATTTTGCAATAAATTTGTAACTTTAGGTGAAATATAAAAGTGTTTAAAAACTAATTTTAAAAGAGAATATAAAAAATAGCACATTTATCTTTTTAAATCTATTAAAGCAATTGACAATGTTAAAATTCTATTCCCAAATAATCTCCATCACAAAACCCTTCACTGCTGAAGGCTTTTAAATTATAATTAGCACAAACCTTATCCCAAGCCTTCAGTAAAAGAAAAGAACTGTTTTTGAGATTAGTTAAATTTTGATGCTAAAACATGATGAAGCTATTATTAAAAAGAACAGTTAAAGTCTAACCATCATGAATGTTGATAAAATAATTCAAATAAAACCTAGCTATTCATTAAAAATAAAACACATCACAAAGAGATTGTTTCCCCCTCAAGAATGCATGGTTAGTTTAAAATTCCACTAGTAAAACATACGATCCAAATGAGTTTACTGGTGAATTCTACCAAATATTTAAGCAAGAATTTAGACCACTTCTCTATACTCTCCTTCAGGATGTAGAAGCGGAAGGAATCCTTTCTTACTCATTCCATTAAGTTGGTATTACCTTAACCCAACACCAGAGAGATATTACAAGAAAAATATAAACCAAAGTATCTCATAAACCTAGTACCAAAAATCCTAAACAAAGTATTAGTAAATTAAATATAACAGGATATACAAAGAATTACAAAACATAACATATTATGATTTATCCCAAGTATGCAAGACTGCCTCAATGTATTAAAATCAATTGATATATTTATAACATGAACAGAGTAAAGAAGAAAAAAATTATATGCTTGTATCAGCACATGCAAAGAAAATCATTTGAAAGAGTGGAAAACCCCATTCATTATAAAACTCACTAAATTAGTAGTAGGGGGAAACTTCTTTTCTTAGAAAAATCATTCAACATAGATTATAATTTAGGACATAAAATAAAACATAACAAATTTAGGAAGATTAAAATATTAAGTATTTTTTATGATAATGAAATGCAACTACAAACTAATAAGCAGACATTTGGAAACCTCACAAATCAGTGGAAATTAACATACTTTTGCATAATCAAAAGTTTGAAGAAGATATCAAAAGAGAAACTAAAAAATATTGTGAAACAAAGAAAATGGAAACATAGCATGAAATATAAAAAAGCAGTTTGAAGAGGTAAGTTTATGACAGTAAATTGCTATATTAAAAAAACAAGAAAGGGACCAAATAAATAATGTACCATTACACTTCAAGGAACTAAAAAACAAAGAATAAGATAAAAAGTTACAAGAAGGAAGAAAATAAGCAATTGAGGAGAAAAAATCATAAAAGATGTAAGACCGAGGGCCTTACCAAACGCTCTGAGGAGCTGACTGCAGCGAAGAACACCCGGGAAGGAACACACCGGACAAGTTGGAAAATAAAACAGACCTTTATTAGTCTGGCCAGACGGCACTCCCAAAGCAAAATAGCTTAGAGAGGCAACTGGCTCAGAGTCCGTGGCTGTTCTTACAGGGGGTTGAGGGGGAAGTTAACATATAGAATTAAAGAAAAGGGACAAAGGTTAGTGGTCGACTGTCTCGCAGACATTTGCAGCTTGTTCTATAGATTGTGGTGTCCGGAACATCAGTTTCGGTCAAACAAGGAGTTGAGTAGTTTACTTTGGGATTTTAGGTCTGTTACAGATTTTATCTAGCGTCCCAAAACTAACAAGCATCTTTATCCATTAACTCACATTTAATCACAACGGGGCTGAAGAAAAGGAAGGAACAAAGGTTATGCAGCCCAAAAAGAAACAAGAAAACTAACAGAAAAGTTCAATAAAACTAAGTCATTTTTGTAAAAAGATAATCAAAATTGACACACCTTTATTTAGAGAAAAGAGGGAAGAGTCAACTAAATAAAATAAAAAAGAGACATAACTGATAACAAGGAAATACAAATAATCATAAAAAACAGTTATGAACAAATATATGTCTAAAAATTAGACAACCAAGAACAGATAAATCACTAGACACAGCCTACCAGCTGTGAATCATGTAGACAGAAAATCTGAACAACCCAATAATGAGTGTGAATATTAATTGGTAATAAAATAAATTCAACCAAAAGAAATTCCAAGGCCTGTTGGTTTCATGTTGGAATTCTACCAAATATTTATAAAAGAACAAATACCAATCTTTCTCAAATTCTTCCAAACAGATTAAGAATAAGTAGGGGAAAGGAAAGAAGGGAATGGAATTAATATGAAAAAGTGAAAAAAAATGGAAACAAAGTCTTTGTAAATAGGGAGGGGTGGAGGGGTGGAGGGGTTGAAGCAAGGGCAAGGGAATGGGGAAAAAATAAGAATCAAGATATATCATGTAAAGGTACAAATTCCCAATGATGAAGGTCATCACATTGTATACCTAAAATGTACCAATAAAATTAATGACAAAAAAGAGTAAGAAACACCTCTCAACTCAGTTTAGCAAATCAGCATTGCCCAAATACCCAGAAACAAATTCCACATTAAAATTCTATCAATTGATCATTAAAAGAGATTTCAAGAACACACAGTAGGGAAAGGACAGTCTCTTCAATAAAAGACTCTGTGCTGCAGGTGGGTTCAATTCCCACCACTACAAAACAAAAACAAAAAACAAATAAATGTTGGTGGGTAAACTAGATACACACATGAAGCAGAATAAAATTGCATCTTTCTCTCAAAAAATAAACCAAAGTAGTCATCTCAAAAAATGGATTAAAGATTTAAATTCAAGACATGAAATTATAAAAACTACTACAAGAAATATAGGGAAAAGTCTTCTTGACATTGGTCTGGGTAAATTTTTTGTATTATTTCAAAAGCATAGGTAAAAAATCAAAAATAGATCATAAATAGGATTACATGAAATTGAAAAGCTTCAGGCACAGTAGAGGAAATAATCAATAGAATGGAAAGACAATCTAAAAAATAGGAGAAAATATTTTCAAACCATTTACATGATAAGAGGTAAATATCCAAAATATGCAAGGAACTCAAAAACTCATTAGCAAGAAAAAAAGTTAATTTGGTTTAAAAATTGGTTGAGAACCTAGATGGAGATATCTCAAATGAAGAACAGATGGCTAACAGATATATGTAAAGGTATTCAACATCGCTAATTATCAGAAAAATGAAAATCAAAACCACAATGAGATGTCACTTCACAACTGTGAGAATGGCCATAATAAAAACATATTGATTATCAATTATTGGCAAGGATATAGATAAAAAGAAAACTTTGTACAAGGTGATGATAAGGATGTGAAACAACTGAATCTCCTGTACTCCACCGATGGCACTGTCTATTCTAGAAAACTGGTAGTATCTACTAAAGCCAGATCTATGCACACTGTATGATCCAGCAGGCTCACTCATGGAAATATAAAAATGCATATAAATATGCACCAAAAGGCATTTACTAGAGTGTTCACTGACTCAGTGTTTGTTTAAAACTATAAATGTGCAAGAGAATAATAACAGCTTTAATAGCATACTTGTATACACAACCACATGGATGAATTTCATAAATGGTAAACTAAATTATCTAGGCACAAAAGAATATCTAGTAAATGAATCATACTGTATAATTCAAATACAGCCACAATCTAGAATGTCATAGAAATAATCTAGGTTGTTAGAAGTCAAAAAAAATGTCATATTTGTGAGTGAGGTATAAGGACAGGGCTGGGCCCAGAGGGGGCTACTAAGGGTGCTGATAGTGTTCTGTTTCTTGGCTATGTAGTAGTCACGTGGATGTTTATCTTTATAGAAACTCACCAAGTTAAAAAAATACATTGAACCACAAATGACTGTGCACTGAATGTGTTATACTTCAAAAATATTTAACCATTAGCAAAACTAAAAGATAATTTGTCTTTATTATAACTGGTTTGGATTAAAATTCTTATATGTACATTATTTTGTTTAGTATTTATTCAATACATATTTATAGAACATACATTAGAAGGAAACTAGACCCGTTTTTATTGTATCCCTGCCACTTGCTCCACATGTGACTTGATAAGTGGTTTCCAATAACTGAGCCTTAGTTTCTACCTATGTAAAAGTAGATGAGCATAAGAAATGCATCTGATTGCTGGGAACACCAAGAATATAATGTATACAAAGAAACTTACATAGTATCTGACACACCGTCACTCAGTAAATGAGTTTTCTCCCTCTTCCCATCATATGCTTTAAATTATCTATAGTAATTCTAAAACTTTATATCAACCAGACTTTTTATTGCTGCTGATAAAATATAAAGAAGCTGATTTATTTCACTTTCTCCACCTATGTCTGCCCTCTTAATTAAAGGAGGGAGGCTGAATAACACACAAAATGCAGAATGAATATATAAATAATTAAGAGCTGGTCTTAGGTCTTATTTTATGACCCTAAACCTGAATCATTATAAAATTAAAGGCCCCTGTGCACATTGTGTTTTCATTTGGCCTTTAATAAGTAACTCAAATGTCTTTTAAGAGCCTTTAAAAATCGTATCAGAGGTTAGGAAAGAGGTTCTATTTAACAGTATTTTTTTTTCTATGTGAGTACTATTGTGGAGACAATTACTACTGATCACCTTTTAATGATATATCAAAATTACTTGCATATTTTTACAAAGGTCACACAAAGCTACATAACTTATAAAAATGAACAGCACAAATGGGCATCTGCACTTGTTCAGACATGTACCAGGTTTAGTTCCTACAGGCTCACAGACGGTTTTCTCCTTAGCAGTTTGCCAAATGTATTTTAGAATGTCCAAAATTTAAAATGTTGATGTATGTGAACCAACTACATAATGAAAAAAATCCTTGCACCATTAAAATGTTAATGTGAGTCACTTTACTTTCTTCACATCTCTGAAATGCAACTAATAAGAACACATACAGGATCAGAAGGCAAATTGGTAATATATTGAGTGAAGAAGACAGGTAGATATCCCCAGTCAACACTGACTTGTTTTTTTTTAGAAGATTCTTCTTTTCCTTTTTGTTGCAAATAACAAATTATGACCATGGAATATGTATAACAAGCTTCAATCCAATTCCTGATTATTCAGAGCCTAATCATGCAGTTTGTGTTTTACCCCAGCCATTTGCTTCTACTTTTCCTGCCTGCTGCCTGCCTTTTGCCATTTCACTGCTTGTTAGTCTTTGGCCAAAGTATCCCAGAAAAGGGAATTTTAAAAAAGAGGTGGGGGAAGGCAGGCCAAAACATTTGAACTTCTTCCAGTTTTGTCTAAACTTCCTACAGGAGGAGCTGGGGGTACATGCACTTAAGATTCTTAGACTATCTTTGACTCTTACTATATTTTTCTAACCTTCCACATCCACTGTCCTAATTCTATTAATACTTTAGAAATACTCATTTTGTGGACTTCCTATTCTTAAGAGGTACTTGAAGAAGAAAACATCTCTGTTTATAGAAGATAAAGAATCTGTGCAAATGCAAGGACCCGAGTTCGATCCCCAGTACCAAAAAAAAAAAAAAAAAAGAAAGAAAAGAAAAAGAAAGAATCTAATATTTGCATTTCATATATAAAAAGCAAAAATATTTTGCCTTCTGTGTGGTTTGTGTCCTAGAAGAAAATGGCCAGTATTAGTTCTGGCCTTGTTATTAAAACATATTGCATATATCTTGATTGACTCTTCAGAATTCATCTTCTTCATATGGAAGGGAATGACACATAACTACCCTACTTTCAAGAGTCATTCATAATGATTGACTGAGATAACAGAAATAAACATTCCTTTTAAAAGTAACTGCAAGCACTTTATATGAATAAAAGTGAACAAATGAGAATTGTTCTTGTGAAAGGGAGTAGTGGAAAAATAATCAGCTTGGCCATGGGTTCAAGTTTCAGGCCTACACTCTCTTTGAGACTTTGAACAAGTTCCTCAATATCTTTAATCTCCATTTCTTTGTGTCTAATGAAGATGATGACATTATTAAGTTCTGGTGAGGACACAAACAGCAGGAACTCTCAAATACTGATGGTGAGAACAGAATATAATACAGACATTTTTAAACAATTTGTTCCACATAAAGTTTAATGTGCACTTATCATATGACCCAGCAATGCCCCTGCTAGATATTTATCTTCTCCCCCAAAATGAAAACAATTAGTCACAAAAACCTATAACAAATCTTTATAGCAGTCTTCCTCATAATTGCCAAATACTAGAAACAGCCCAAAAGTTATTCCACCAGTAGATCAATAATTCATTCATACAATAGAATACTGCTCAGCAATAAAGAAAAATAAGATACTGAGTCATGTACACAAATGTATTTTGCTAAGTGAAACAAGCCACAACCCAAAGTATACACATGGTATTGTTCTATTTATATGATGTAATTGTGAGCAAAGTCATTGGAGTAAAAAATTAGTGTCAAAGATAGAAGTTGGTGGAAGGAGTATTTTAAAATGAAGTATCATGGGGACATTTTGAAAATAATTATGTTATTTGGTGTCACAACAGTAGTGGTAATAAATGACTCTGCATATTCTCCAAACTCAAAAATTTGTGCATAACACAAAGATATGTAAATTTTAAAAATCAAACCAGATATGGGGAAAACCTAAACTGAAACAAAAAACATACAAATAAGCCAATGATATTACAAATGAATAACTACTATAGGGAATTTGGAGGAAATAAAAGAATTCACCTAAATTACTTTGCAAAACAACATTCTTCGGCTGAATATTTTAAGGCTAATGATAAAAGGTACTCTACCGAAACACTATCATTATAAAATGTGTTTCTACAGGGAATAGCTTAGTTAATCCAGAATTATATTTTGTTTATACTAAGGTTAATCAAATAAGTAATATAACATAAAAATGAAAGCTTGATTTCTGTGTCAGAGAAAAAAGTTACAAATAAGGAAGAGAGGAAGGTTAAACCTTATGGCACTGGAAGCATAAGAAGTTACTTTTTAAAATACAAATATAGATAAATACAAAAATAAAAATAGATATGTATATATATGTACTTGTACACACATATATATTCTAGCTGATTACTAAAAGACAAAGCAATGACACCCTACTAACAACGAACATACCCAGGTCTTACAATTAAAAAAAAAAAAAAGACAAAGCAATGACACCCTACTAACAACGAACATACCCAGGTCTTACAATTAAAAAAAAAAAAAAGACAAAGCAATGACACCCTACTAACAACGAACATGCCCAGGTCTTACAATTTAAAAAAAAAAAAGAAATCATGGCTACAGGGTGAAGTGGTCCCTGGTCTAGGATGGAGAAAATTAAAATGAGAGCATCTTGGCATGCCATAAAGTAAGAAAGTGCTCAAAATAAATGGAGCGTGTTGAAATGGCACAGGTGGCCTGAAATGGCATGAAAGAGATCCACATAGCCAAAGTTGAACACACTAAGAAAGTAACTGTGTTGCATTATAATCCATTGAATGTTTATCCATGAGTCCAGAGTGATATAAAAAATAGGTGAGTGAAAAATAATGGGGAAAGAAGGGAAAGGTCATCCAAAAGAAAAAGTAATTCCAAAGTATAAGTATACAAAAAGTACAGGAAATAGAAAAATCAACATTAGAAAATGATAATTATTTTTGCAAACCAAATGAACCAATAAATTGTAAAATTAGAGGATAAAAGTTTGAGGAGAAACAGGATATTCTTTCAGTTTCAAAATACTTCCTCAAAGACACTCATTAATTATAGAATAAAATAGTAACTTATAAGGAAAAACTCAGCAGACCTCACCTTAGAATCACCATAATATATCAACATCCTGTATCCCCTGATATTACATATGAGAAAGCTACATTTCTTCTGCAGTATCTTTGTCAAAAAGAAAAGCATAATATTAGTATAGTTACAAGAAAACATCAGATAATCACAATTTGAAGGTTATTGTACAAAAGAATTGGCCAGTATTTTTCAAGTGTCTAGATCACCAAAAAATAAAGCAAAGCTGAAGAACTATCATACATTGGAGGACACTCAGAAGATATTATTGCTATGTTTTCTGTGAGTTTTGGATTAAACCCTAGAATAAGCAAAAGGAAATAATCCTAACCTTTTAAAATGATGAAATCTGAATAAGGTGTGTGGGTTAGTGAACAGTATTAAACTAATGTTGATTTCTTACTTTTGAGCACAGTGCTAAGCAAGATGTTAACATTAGGAAAAGTTAGTAAAGCCTTTTTTTTTTTTTTT
>NW_004624833.1:3938813-3974678 GCF_000247695.1 Heterocephalus glaber | reverse complement strand
ATGGTACAAGATCCCAATGATGAATGTAACTGTATTTTATACCTAAAATGTACCAATAAACTTAATGGAAAAAAATACATTTTAAAAAATATGTTTGTAGTAAGTATACTAGGTAAAACACCAGACAAATTGCCATATTAAGCTAAAACTTCTATATAGAAAGCATAAAACTATTAAAATATTGGTAGTAATATTTATTCCATCAATAAGAAATAACAAATAAAATAATTTATTTTCCATACATTCAGTCTATCTTGTGGATAACTCTAGCATTGATTGAAATGAATGACAAAAGAAATTAAGAAAATGCAATACTAAAAATAGGGTAATATCACAATTATCTATTGTGTGAATGCTAAGTAATATATATTCAGCACCTACTTTGTCAAGTTTTTTATATATACATGCTCTTCATGATAACTCTGCAAGATTAGTATTCTTCTGATGTTACACATGCAACAGAATTGACATGACTTGCCCAATGCTGCACATTAAGTAATTGTCTCACTTCTCAATTCACAAGATCAGTCTCCCAATAGCTCCCACTATTCCTGAGAATAAATTTTAAAAAGGCATCCTAGGAAGCTACAAAATCATTCCCAATGCATAAACACTACAATATTTCCAGACGCAAAGCTTAACATCAGTATCTATATTCTAAGGAGGTAAAACAATTATCTCAGATGGAGATTTCTATAAGAAACCCCATTTACCCTTTTCTATCTATCCAGTACTTCTTCTAATAGTTGGATTTTTCCAGGCCTCCTCAAGTTTAGGTTAGATATAATGCCAAATTTATAGAAATTCTTTAATATCCATGACTTATTACACTTTCCAGCTTCCTCAAAGACTAACCCTAAGCTTTTTGTGGGTTTCCAGTCTCACAGGTGCTCAGAACTAGATACATGATCTTCTGCCACCTACATTCTATTGTCCTAGTCCTACACCAAAATGTCATTCTGCTAGACATACTCACATTCTACCTTCAGTCACTGGCCAGTAGTATGACCATGACACTAGGAATACATTTTAGTGTGAAACAGATGAAAGGCTTGAGGACTGGGGGCAATTATTCTCTTCTCCATTCTATTTATATTTTGTAATCTCATCTCCAAATCAGTCAATTTATTTCTAGAATATAGAAACTTCTCTCATGACTTCAAGCTTCTAAATTCTGGCTCTTAATTCCTCCTTTCTTTCCAGATTTTAAATCAGTTCAAAGTCTTAAAATGGAACATAGCCCCCTTCTCCCCCAAATCTATACTAAATATTTTCTCACACTGCTCAATAGCCCCCCTTTCTTTTGACCTTAATACACATAATCCCATACAATTATATATACATATAAACTCATTCAAGTAAATTCCTAGATTGATGACCAGTATGCCAGTTCCATAATTAGAAACTTAAATTGAAATGTGAAACTATAATTAATACCCTTCTACCACTCTCAAATTATACAATTTCTACTTATCTTTCAGAACCTGTGTGAAGTCCTTCTTGATATCACTAAGCATAGTTGATTCTGTGTCCTTTGACACTATCTGTATTCTCCATATCATCTTTTATTTAATGACTTGCTTAAGTGTCTATTTCCTTTCATAGACTCCTGGAAGGTATATATTCATTCCTTATTCAGCTAACATAGTGCCAGCCTCTCTAGCATAGTCCCTGGTGTAATAAAATTAATGAATAAAATATTTATTATAGAAGACAAGAAAATTTGCTTGGATATTCCATTTTAATAGCCTGAGCTTTGGTTATATAATAGTTCAAAGAAACACTGAAATTTTGGTGATGATCCACTATCAAGTCCTGATGGTAAGCTCTAGCTCAGCGTAATTTAAATGAGTTCAATTTAAAAATATTTATTGAGGCTGGAGATTTAGCTCAGTGGTTTCGCCACCTGCTGCACAAGCTCAAGGACCCAAGTTTGATCCCTGGTACCAAAAAAAAAGAAACATTTATTGAATGACTACATGACAGATAAGATTAGGAGATTGAAAAACAAAAATATAAACAAAAAGGCTGGAATGATTCATGGTATAGCAAAGATTAAAACAGCAGGAGTATAAAGATAGGAATGAAAACTTTGGATTCAAGAGAATTTCTTGGAATAGGTAATTCTTCAGATCTGCTTTTAAAGTTGGGAAGATGAGTATTCTAAGTGAGGAAATAACAGAGTACGAGTCCAAAGATTGATAAGTACATGGAGCAGCTAAGAAACAATAAAGAGACAAAATACCTTCTATTTAGGCTAAGTGACTGATGTATAAGTGACCTAGAAATGTGGAAGAGGACAACTGTAGAGAACAATGATTAGACTGTTTGAACTATTTATATACTAATCAAGGCCAAAAATTTTTGAGAAAAATGACACAATATTTCAGAAAGGCAAAACAGCAATATATAGAATTCCATCAGAATTTACAAGGATTTTTTAAGAGATGCCCACTACTGGTGTCCCACTCTCTTATTCCTGGTCTATGGAATGGCTATGTGGAGCCCTTGGGGTAGAACTACAGCTGCACTGGTTAAACAGGGCTCTGCATGGGAATCTTACAGGCTATTTGGCTGCTTATTACCCTTCTCTGTACCTTATGGCCTGGTGCTGGCCTATGCATTTGAATGTCAGTGGCATCCCTGTCCTCTTTGAAGTGAGCAAGGGTTCTGTCCAGGAGTGCATTCTGTGACAGGCTACTCACGGGTGTGGGTACCAAGGCCCTCACTACCTGGTGAGGGTCAGATGAGAGCCTCAGAGGTAAAGGAAGTTGCCAATGGTTAAGACTGATCCTTGAAGGAGAGAACCTCATGGAAGAGTTGTGTCTCATTTTTTAAAGAAGTTCCTGCCTATTGACTTTAACTTAATGATATTAGCTTTCTTACAATCTTTAATAAAATTCTATATCCTTTAGGAAAAAAAGAACTCTCAATCATCCTCATCTTTAAGATGTATATACTGACAACAAATGTAATCTTAGAAAGTCCTTCTTTGAGGCATATTCCTTATCTACTCATCTCCCTTGGGGCAGTCAATATCAAAAGAGTCTCCAACTGCCTCCTTTTTTCAAACTCTATTACCAAAAGTTAGTTACTTTATTCATTACTGGCACAACTGTTTTATCCAACTCTGGAAGAAAAAGCTTAACAAATCATGTAGGCTGTTCTTGTTAACAAGTTAACTAATTCATGTGCTGAAAATGATTTACTATAAATCAAATAGTTAAGATTTCACCTCTTTCTTCCTTGAAATAGAAAAATAATCAAAAACAATCTTTTAAAAAATTTCTTATTGAATTTCATGGCTGTTCTCCCTTTTTTTCTAAAAAAGAGATGGCCATGACAAGAATTATAAGAAAACACTGTATGTGGGTTAGTCTGTGAAGCCAAATCATAATTAATAAAGTTTGAACTAAATAACTAGGAAACAAAAGGAGGAAAAATATAGAAATCTTCTAGATGTGCAGATATAAGCTAGCACAAGATTCATATTAATTTTGAACGTAAGTTGAATTTGAAGAGTCTGAATGTGACTGTCAAAGTCAGGGTGAGATAACTGTCTGAACTGAGCATCTACAGCAGATGATCCAGCAGAAAATTAAGGAACTGCTGGACAAAGAAAAGGAGCTGTGAGATGGAAGACAAACCAGGATCACATGGAGAGTTTTACAAAAGGAGACATCAATATTACTACAGGTTAGAAGAAAAGATCACCTCAACCCAAGTGCACATTAGAAGGAGGTACTTGCTTTAACAAGAATTGGGATATTGTGTGATTCATGGTCAGCTCTCTGTAAAGCCACAAAAGCCATAACTGCTGCAGTGAGAACACTACTGGTATGTTTAATAAACTTATTCTTGAGAGACATCTGCAAAACCAATCAGCCATGTCCTTATTTAGATGTCTCTAGCATCATGGTTGTTATGTTGAATGCCACTATAAAATTAAATGCTAAGTTTGTATTATAGTATTTTTCCTCTTAATGACCTCTTCAAAAAATGTGATAAGAAGAGAAAAACAAAAACAGTGTCACCTATAAGTGATCGGTCTTAAATAGCAGTATTCAAGTATTCAGGTATTCAAGTAGACTTTAATGGGAAAAAGGGAGATGCCAAAAATAAAATCAACATTCAGGGAACTGAATATTTCTTTGACAATGTCCATTCTATCTACAAAATATGCATTTCTTCTCTATACTCTATTTAATCTCTTTTTGCTCAAGTTTTTCCAAGTATCTTTAGAAATCTCAAGACAAGTAAAAACTTAAAAAACAAAAGTCTGGTCAGTCCAAGGACTGCCTCAGAAACCAGGGAAACATTTGGGAGACCCTCGGCCCAGTGGAGCCTCTGAAGCATGGCATCTGCAGACAGCGGCTCCTGGCTCTTTCTTCTCTGCCTTAGATAGGTGAGCCAGTCCCAGCATCCGGAAGGAGGCTCCCCCACTGCCATTCCACACTCCTAGGGCAAAGAAGGTGAGCCTCAAAAACAGACTTCCAGATCACCTACAGCAACCCCAAAGGGAAACAAGGTGGAACACTCTGATACTCAACCACCTGGACTCTCTGAACTGGCAACAAAAGAGGATCTGGGAAAAATTAAATCAGAAATAATTACTCAGATAACAGCAAAGATTTTGCTCATGGTGCAAGATATGATTAATAAATCTAGAGAGGAGCTCAGGAACATGATGAAATCCCAACATAGGAAACAAATGGAATCCAAAAAACAGATGCAAACAGATTTCCAGGAGATTAAAAACTCCATTGAAAGTCTGCACAGCAGAATGAACCAATGTGAGGATAGAATTTCAGATATAGAAGATAAGATTGCAATTAGTGACCAGGAAAAGAAAAATTGCTTTAAAATTGTAAGGGTGCATGAGAAATCAATCCAGCAGCTGCTAGACGATGCAAAGAAGAATAACATAAGACCAATTGGAATCAATGAAGAAAGAGGAGAGAGTGAAGATGACATAAAAAACTCTTCACAGAAGTGATGGCAGAAAACTTCCCAAGCCGGGGAAAAGAACTTGACATACAGATAAGTGAGGCATATAGGACTCCAGCTAGCCTTGATCAAAAAAAATCAACACATAGGCATATAATAGTTAGGATTCCAGAAACTCAACAGAAGAACAAAATTCTACAAGCAGTTAGAGAAAAGAAACAAATCACATACAAAGCAAAGCCCATCAGAATCACAGCAGACTTCTCAACGCAAACCATCAAGGCAAGAAGAGCTTGGAGTGACATATTTAAAGCCCTAAAGGGAAACAGCCTCCAACCCAGATTGATGTACCTTGCAAAATTATCTTTCAAAATTGATGGAGAAATAAAATACTTTCGTGATAAAGAGCACCTCGGGAACTTCATAAATACCAAACCAGCACTCCAAAAAATTTTAGACAATACCCTAGGCAAAGACAATGAGGATCACTACCCCAGGAAGCCCAGCAGAATGAATCCACTGGGTGTGACAAATTCAATGCAAAGGGGGAGAATCCTACAAAAAGAAAAAGTCATGACAAGGCTTTTAAAACTTTTAACTTTATCTCCCTAATGAGTGTATAATTCAATCTTGTTATTGTACTGATTAGTATTTTTCTGATTCTGGAGTTGCACACCTTAACTTGTGCTGTGAAATTTAGTCCAATACTTTTTCTCCAACTAGTGACAGGATCATATGGCTTTTTCCTTTCCTCTGTTAAAATGATGACTTTTGGGGGTGGATCTTCCAATGCTGAACCAACACTTCCATCCCTATAATAAAACCATTTTCTACATACTTCCAGATCTAACTTCTAATAGTTTGTTTTGTCAAACATATTTCTATCTATGTTTATACTTTTTTCTTCTATTATCTGTATCCAGTTTTAGGATTAGCACAATGTTGATTTCCTAAAATGAGGGGAGAAGTGTTCCTTTTTTTTTCTGCTTTAAATGTTTGATATAATTTATCAGTTAAAACGTATATGAGCCTGTTGTTTTCATATAGGTAGGTTTTCAAGCTAGGAATATACTTTCTTTAATAGGTGCTATTCAAATTTTATATTTCCTCCAGAGTTAGTTTCATTAATTTGTCTTCCAAGGTACTTCTTACAAGTTGTCAAATTTATTTCAAGATAGATTTTTGAAATAAGCTTTCTATATCCTTTTAAATTCTGTAAAATCTGTGGTAATGTCTCCTAGGTCTTGATATTTTAATTTTAAAAATGCATAATTCATATTGTATAATAGGAAGTAAAGGTCTAAAGGAGCAGGGGAAGTGGGAGAAGTAGGGGAAAGGAAAGAAGGGAAAACAAAAAATATGAGAAAAGGAAAAAAATGGAAACAAAATCTTTGCAAATAGGGAAGGGTGGAGGGGGTGAAGGGAGGGCAGGGGCAGGGGGAAAAAAAATAAGAACCAAGATACTCATGTAATGGTACAAGATCCCCATGATGTATGTAACTGTATTTTATACCTAAAATGTACCAATAAACCTAATGGGGGAAAAAAAACAAAAACAAAAGTCTTGTATTAGTGAAAGTACAAAACAAACTTAGCTGGCTGTGTGATTGCTCAGTTTGTGCTAGCAAGGTCACTGAGACAGCATAGGTATTGCTTGGGTTGGCACCAACTGAGCAGGCAAGCAACATAAACTAAGACTGAGAATAGATCAGTGTTGCATGGGGTCCCAGAGGACAAGCAGCCGGATGGCTCTGCCACGCCAGATGACCAGCCACGGACATAACTCTAAAGAGGGTACTGTGTTTGTCAGCCTTCCCCAGAGATACTGAGATCAGTGTTCCATGGCCTGTCATTACAGCAGATGGAAGCCAGAGCTCCTGTCCTCCCTAGACTTTGGTTAAAGTTATTCTTTGGGTGAGTTAGGCCTAAAACTCAGAATTGTGTGCATCTCTTGCATAAGCCATATTTGATTTTCAGATGACAAAAAGATCCTCAGAAGTAAATTGATAACATTTGATGAATTTAAATAGAATGTCTGTAGTGTTTGTGTTCTCTGTATGTGCACTCAAAATCTCCTTCTCTTTCAACACTTCCAATGATTGTTCATTATTTTTCTAGATGTGATTTGTTGGTTTAATCTAGAATAATTTCCTCTGCACTGATTATGATATGTGATTTCATAGGGTAGTATGAGTACCAGGAAAATGTTTTTAGATAATACAAAATTTTACTCTAAGCACTTACAAAGCAGAGAGTATTTTGGTTCATAATTGAGACAGAAAAGCACTGCTTTTTTACTGGGATAATTCTTGAGTAGAGACAGCCAGCTTCCTATTTTCTTTTGTATGTACCTGTGTATATGTGTGTATGTGTGTGTAATGTATGCTCATGTGTGCATTAGATTTCAAATGTCTCCTCATATTTCGAAGTATAGGTATTTCAAATTGCTACTAGACAACTTCCAGGCAGATAAATTGCAACTATAAGGATCACATTTTTAGATTGCTCTTTACAGTCAAATATATATGTATTTTAACCTTAAATACCTGTGTGGAAATGCATTTCTTTCATTGTGGAGGCAAAGATAAAATCCTTGGCAAACAAAAGGGCCAAAAATCACTAGCAAGCCAGGTGTGGTTGTGCAGGCCTGTAATCCCAGTGTTTGGTTGGCTGAGGCAGGAGGACTGCCCCAAATTCGAGGCCCGCCTGGGTATATAGTAAGTTTGGGGAAAGCCTGAACTACATAGTGAGAACATGTCTTGAAAAAATAAAACAGAAAAAAAAAATCTCTAGCAAAAGTTTTGCTTCAAATTTTTCTCAAAATAAATCTATGAGCAAAGAGAATATTTCCAATATACTTTTAAAAAATTCTGTTTTGATATTGCAGATTCATGGAGAACTGAGAAAAACATATAAAGATATCCCATATAGCCCTTACCCAGTCTTCCTCAAGGGTAATATCTTGTGTGTATCTCTGTGTGTGTGAATGTATGTGAATATATCAATATATTATGTTGAATTATATAAAATTCCCAGTAATCAAACTTTCTAAACTATAAGCTAGACATTTCTTATCAGTCAACATATCATTATTTTTATCAAATTTTATTTAAATCATTTTCACATGTTAGCTGTTGGAGCCATTTAAAAACTCAGAACCGGTTGAAATTATAGGTGAAGGAAGATTAAGGGTTAATGTTGGGAGCACTTTTATAAAAATCTGGAACAGTGGATAACTGAAGAGGTCTGACAATCAGTGTAAGACCTAGTGGAACTTTCATTTAATCTTCAGAATGTGTTACATTGTAAGTATTATTTCTCCAAGGTAACAATCCTATGTGGAACCCTACTTTTTAAGTTTCTAGACTTATTCCTCAATCAGAATAGATTTATTAGTTCATGTCCTCTAAATAACTGCTCTCTTTCTTTTGCTTTCTTAAGGTAAAAAGTTTATCAACAAGACTAAAAACTTCAACAAACACCTTAGAAACATATTATCAGTGTTCATTATTACAGATTTAGAAAAAAATGAGATAATTTATTAGCAATATCTTAGAGATTATAACAAATCCAAAATATTTAGCGTAACAGTGGAATTCTAAGTCTTCCTGGGTCTCTTGGGATTTCTGGCTGCTATGACAGCTTTATCTTCAAAGGTCATATTTGTTCATTGCAAGGTGAGTCTATATATTAGAGTCTCAGGTTCCCATTAGAGTTTTATCACATGAGACAGCTCCTTCCAACATATTCTTTCTTTAGAATTGAAATTCAGAAAAGGATCTACATCATGAATGCATCTAGTATAAGGGGACTATTAAGATTAAACCAGCTAATCACAACCAGAAAAATAATGAATGGGCATTGAA
Source organism: Heterocephalus glaber (assembly GCF_000247695.1). The sequence goes on along the minus strand of NW_004624833.1, from coordinate 3,965,865 downwards.
AGAGATGGGGATTTTAAGGGCATAAATATATAGACACCAGAAGCACCATAGAAACTCCCAAATATACTATTGACTTCCTTACTCACTATTACCAATGGTTTTATTTGTGTGACCCATTAATTATTTGGATATATGGGGAGAGCAATTTTAAAATGTAGACAATTTCTAGTATTTATTGTCATGTTTGTATTTATTCATGGAGGTTAAAGAATATCTGAAATAGAAAGCCCATTCATAATTATGTGGTAACAAGTAAGCAGTAAAATGTACTAACACATAACACTCAGTTTCTTCAAGGACTATGTTGAGAATTCAGAGGTAACTAACATCATCTACTTGGCATAAATACTTTAGCAAACTGGAATAACATATGCTTATATTTTCCTAATCTTGCATACTTGACCTTCAGTGGAGGTCAGTGGAACCTCCAAATGGGGAAAAAGAAAGCCAAAGGCCCAGAGCAGAGTTTTCTGAGAACATGAATGTACACATCTCTGTCCTCCAGTGTAATCATTCAGAATGATTACAGTTATAGGAGAAAGGTTCCTATAGGACACTTCTGTGGATTTAGGCTTCTAACAAACTTTAGCAATGGGTATTTGAATATCATAGGAATTTCACCCATTATGATGTATCTCTTTTAAAAGTATCAAAACAAACTAAATTATCCAAATGTACAAATGAAACTTGGTATTTTTATAAGAATTTCTCTAATAACTTTCTTTTTAAATCAGTTAAAATGTATTTTGAATATGCAACCATTTGTATTTTTTCTTCTGTTGATTTTTAATTTGTTTTAGGTCTTCTGAAATTCTCTAAAATCAAAGTCACTAAGTAGAAGTTAAAACAAATACCTGATTTTTTATAGTGGAGGGGTTGTATTTTCACTTATTCTGACAAAAATTAGTTCTATAGATATTAAGTCATTAATCTCAGGCTAAGCATAACAACAGAAAGTAAAATTTAAAAATATTATAAATCCTAATCCAACATATTGTAAGTATTGGTTTATTAAAAGCATACTCAAAGTTATTATCCAAACAACGTATCACATTTAAATTCATATCCATGGAACAACATAAAGTTGGAAATTTGTAAAAAAAAAAACAAGTTAAAATCCATGATTAAGACGTTTTGTGCCCCAAAGCCACTATTAATATGCTAGTAGAATTTATCAATATAGTAAAATTGCAAAATAAATGGAAAATTCAGAATCAAGAAAAGTAAATGAAGAAAACAAGCAAAAATAACAATACAAAATTCAAACAATATTGTCTTAAATCTTATGAAATAATGAGAAGTAAAGCTAAATAAACAAACAAGGAAACCACAACAATAAAAATTGAAATTAAAATTTGTCTCAGAAGTCACTACAATTCATGGTTAAAAGAGAAACATTATTAGCAGAACAATATTGTCAAGATGGTGACAGTTTTCATCCCCTCACAGAAACTTCAATTTGGACAACTACACATGCATGAAAATACCTTCACAATGACTAAGGACTCCAAGTGAGGGACTGCAGCATCTGGCTGAAGCCCAGAAACAAGAAAAGATGTGTTAAAGATGTTAGGAGGGATAGTTTCACATTCTTTGTATCAGTGCTCACTCAAAACCATGCAGCACGATGAAAGAAGCTTTCCACGTGAGGGAAGGAGAATTAAATGAGCACTCAGCTCTGCTCCAAGGCCCCAGAGCCACATTAGTGAACCCAGGTCCCACGTCAACCCTTTAGAACCAGACATCAAGTTCACCCTGGAGGATTCAGGCTCCAGGCTGCCCAGAGCACCAGCCCAGCCCCTGCAGACCAAGAGTTTAAGCCTGCTCTAGTACAAGGATGGCACCTGGGCACACAAGCTCCAGTGCCCCCATCTCAGTGCTGGGACAGAAACTCTGGTGACAGGATTGAAGCCAATCCTCCAGCCCAGTCTCTATGTTTGCCCCTGAGAACTTAGATTCAGGTAATGCCCTAACACCAAGCCAGACACCACAGCCCCAGATTCTATTTCTGTCCCCAGATATATGTCCCAGTCCTGCTCAAGTTGAACCAGTCTCAAGACCCATCCCAGGTGCTCCAGACACAATTATCAGGGGAACATGGGCCCAGGCACCAGGCCTATCCATTGGCTGATGGAGGCATGAGATGTGAAACCACCTGAGGACTCAGCTGCAAGCTCATCCATGTTCACATGAGCTGTCCAACCCAGAATCTCTGGGCAGACTTCTGGAAATGGGCTTTTCTTGCTGAAGCCACAGGTAACCCTGGAAAGAGATGCCTACTTTTTAAAATATACAGACATCAACACAAAGCCAGAACAATGATACTAACCAAGGAACAACCACCTCTTATCAAGCAGAAGAAAGACTCACCAACTTCAGAGATGGGTCATTAGAAATTAGAGTCAGGGACGGGGATGTAGCTCAGTGGCACAGCACCTGCCTGGCAAGCACAAGGTCCTGAGTTTAATCCCTGGTTCTCTCCAAATAAAAGGAAATAAAAGAAAAGAAATTATAGTCAGAAGAACAAAAAAAAATGAAAAGAGAAAAAAATGTGAGACTTATGACATCATCCATCAAACTAATATATACATTATAGATATCCAAAAGAAGCAGAAAACAAGAGTACTAGTGATTCCATATTTTATTCTCTAAATGATACCTACAATATTGTGGTTCTCAACTCTCTGCAGAAGGTGTATCCAAAAGCTTAGACAACCCAAGATAGGAAGTGGTAAGTTTGAAATCTCAAAGTGAAAACTAAAAAGTCTGACTTGAAATTATTTATACTTTTAACTTTTTCTTTTTCACAAGACATAACAAATACATTCTTTGGTTACAACTCAGGAAAGGAAGGAAAAGGAAGGAAAGGGAAAAGCAAGATACTATAGATTCATCTTACATATTTCCTCATCTTCTAGTAAGATCCCATATTATTCCACGGAGGCTTAATTTCTTCTGCTGGAGAATGGTATTAGAAACCAAGATCAAAGCGCTAGGTATACTCGTTGCAGCTGGTGTATAATTTCTTATAAGCCCTCTCAGCTGACAAAGCAAACAATGCATACGTGCCCATATTAACCAGTGTGTACACACATACTTATAAAGATTTCATTATGTAACCATTTATATTAAGCTAAATATGAATACATACTGATGTTTCCAACCCTACGCCATTACTGTATCATAGATGATTTTAGCTTTCTCCACTTGCTTACCTGTAAATTCCCACTTGATCATGTACCAAGTGCCATGGATTTACTTAATTATTGCAATCCAGTATACCTGCACCATAGTATAAGAATTATTGATCAATATCCATAAGGAAAATAACTATACCTACTAGAGTATTGTGTTTAAATTCAGTCATTTCTTTCTCTCAAGCCATCTCAGTGTGGCCGCATGCCTTTCTAATTCAGTTAAATTTCTGATGCATTCTTCATTCTATACTGTTTTCCAAACTCCTAAATGTTGTTTTTCTAAATTTGCAAACATTAAGCTTCACTCCTTGTTCTGAACAGTTTTATACACAATTTTGACAAATGTATTCTTATATCTACCATTTCAGATTATATAGAATAATTTTGCTACCATAAAAATTCCATGTGTTACTCAGTCAGCCCTTCTCATTTTCCCCAAATTCCTATAATCTGAGGATCTGTTCAATCTCTATAGTTTTATTCTTTCAAAAATGCCATAAAATTAGAAACACAAAATATGAACCTTTAGTTTTGTCCAAGGAAATGTAGAATCAGTTTGTACATATGAGATGAAGAAAACCCTTTATTATAATAATAATCAGTTGTATGCCACATGGTCATGGTGGTAGATCAGATTATGTGCACAACTGTGAGGCAACATGGCCCACCACACACCTTTCCTCCTGCACTTCCCAGGCTTGGCAAGGCCAGCTTCCTCCACAAGAACTGGGAGCCCCATGGCCTCAGTACTAGTCTTTTCTCTGTTTTGTGAAACTGTTTCTAAAAACCTTAGGAGAACAGTGGGAAGTTGTATAGCATCCTAGTTTTACTAGAATCTTAGACAGGAGAGTGAAAGTTAGTGTGTGGCCTTTGCATTTATATATCCATTGCATAGCCAGCTGCAGGAGTCCTGCTGCCCACCTGCCTATGGACAGAAGCCTGAGACTGGTGACGCCATGTCCCTAGGTATGTGAGTCTCTGGTGTGTCACAGCATGGCTCGTCTTCACATTGGGACCAATTCCTCTGTCCTCCCTCCCACCAGTCAGCTTGCTCAGCAACGCTGTTCAGGACTTGCACTTGGCTGAGTGAGCACCTGCCTGCTCCACCCACCCTCCCTGGCCTATGTCTGCAGACACCTCTGGGATTTCTGGTTTTTACTTTTTTCGTGTAAATCAGAGTCTTGGTAATTATTGAATCACGAAAATGTTTCTGAACAATTTACCTGTCAATAAAGCAGAAGATGGAAGTTTTAAAGCCATATCACACTGGCTTCATTTACTTAGTAACACATATTTTAAGTATTTTTATTTCTTTTTTGTGATTCAGTAGCTCACTACTTACCAGTAAATAGTATTCTATTGTATAGATGTGCCAAAGTTTATTTATCAATATGTTTTAGCTATCATTATTGAAACTTCTATTTAAAAAATAAATGGGCTTTAGCTCAGCAGTTCTGCCGCTTGCCTTGCAAGCACAAGGTCCTGAGTTCGATGCCCGGTACCGGAAAAAAAAAAAAAAAAAAGAGAGATTAGCATCAGTAGAGATTGCTCCAAAAAAAACAAAGAAACCTTGGGCTGGATATTTAGTTCAGTGGCACTGCGCCTGCCTGACAAGCACAAGGTCCTGAGTTCAATCCCAGGGTCTAAAAAAAAAAAAAAAACACCCTAAAACTAAAAAATAAATGGGCATCGTCTGGCAAGGTGAATGTTCAGCTCAGCTCTTGAGGCTTAAAGGTTAACATGTTTTAAATGCATGTTTTGATAATTTTGAGAATGATTTAAAGTTCCCGTAAAGCAAAATGCTTGCAAAGCAATTTAACTGAAATGCTGATATAAGTACAACTGTGTTTACTAAATTTTAAGTATGGTTTAGTTTAGAAAAGATTTCTTTGTTGAACCACAGCTAACTGATATGTTTGAATAAGATGAATAGAACAATTAAAAATGGAAAGTGTCAGAAACTGTTTTTCCAGTTACTTTAATGTCTTAGCTTAAGGCTATGGTTCTAATGTCTAGTCAACAAAGAAATAGGGAACGAAGCACACTTTAATAAAAGATGGTTTTTAAAATATTTACAAACATAAAAGAAAGGTATCAAAGAGGAACAACACAACTCAATAGTAGCCAACCCCCAAACAAGGAGAATATCTGAGTGGGACAAGAGGCTCCAGAAGGCATCTAACCTCTTGGTAAAGGGCTTATAAATAGACTGTAGCTAGGTCAGATCAGGATACTGACAACCTTCACATGGACTGAGGAAAGTAGACATTTGAAAATAAGAACCAGATTTGTCTATTCCTCTTTCTTTTATCAATGGCTACTTTGAAATTATGTAAAAATCCCATTTATTCTGCTTGGTTTCACTGGTTTTAGGTCTCTAATAATATCTCTTGTCTTAGCTATTATTATGATAGTTGTCCAAAGGCCATTTCCTGACTCTACCATACATTTCACATCTACTACTTGATAGTTTAGTGAAAAAAAGACTTCATGTACAGTACTTACCTTCTATTTTAAGTACCAACAGTAGATCATTGGTAGCTGACTTCATACATTGAAATGAAATTTTCCAGACGTATCTTTAATGATCACATCCTGTCTTAGTTGTTTTCTCATTACTGGAGCAAAATACTCAACACTTTCAATTTAAAGGAAGAAAGGTTTATTTTAGCTTACAGTTTGCAAAGTTTTTAGTTCATAGTTGGCTGGCTCCAAGCCAAGGCAGCATGGCAAAGGAGAAACAATCATGCCATGCAGGCAGAAGACAGTGAAGCAGTGAGCCTTCCTTTCTCTTTTTATTCCATTCAGTCTCCATAAGACCTTCATTATTTAAGTTGAAATTGGTATAAGAAATTAAAATATAGAGTCTTGGTGAATATTATTTAATATAGAGATACAGCAAAGTCAGCTAGTCAGTTTAATGACAAAGTAGAAGCATTATTGTTTTTATCAAATATAGTAATTTTCTTTTAATTCTAACTTTTCTTTCATTTCTTTTGTTATTCTATTTTAAATGGCTTAAGACCCATGTTCTTCCTGTTTAAGCTACTAGCTTTGCCTTTGTATCATGCTTAGCATAGTCTTATTAGCTTTAATACACTACACCATGCTATAGATTACATACCAAACTATACGTTTATGTAAAATGTTACTAAAAGTTTTTTAAAAGCCTCTTAAATTTTACAAAAAAAGTTGTAAGAATAATGCAAAAAATTCTGATGTTGTATCTCACCCAGAGACTTCATTTAAGACATTGTCCTATTTTATTATTTTCTCTCTCCTAGACTCTCCAATTAACCTAAAATACTAATACATGTATTAGCATATTGATACATATATTAGTAAAATATTTCCTACTAACTCATTAGAATTGGTCATTATTTAGGTTTATGTAGAGGTTCAGATTCATTTTTCCTCCATAAATATTCAATGGAAAAAGCTTTTCCCCTATGTCATTGCAATGTGTTTGTTGTAAGGCCCTACCTGTATGCCTAAGAAAATATTTCTGGACTCATTGTTTTGTTCCATTAGTTCATTTCCAGTCTTAGAGGCATAATCAAAAGTTTGCCTCCACTATTTACAATCTGATGAGCCTTTGTGATTAGATGTATATGCTGAGTCATTGATTTATATTTTAAATAATTTAGCATTCCATCCCTTTATCTTTGGAGGTATGCCTCAAATTAGCAAATATTATCTATCTGGCAATTTTTTGTAACATCATGTACTAATGGTTTTTATACACTCATTTTGTTCTAGTTGGCTGTATTTTTTATTCAAGTGTGCACTTTATCAAAACTGGAAATATGGAACCCTGGGAATGGGTGAGACTAAATAGGAAAGGTAATAAGATGTAAGAGAATTTCTTAAGACCTTTATGTGAGCAAAATTTCTTAAATAGCATACAAAAAGTACTAACCATGAAAAAAAGATCAATTTTATGAAACATAATAAATTAAGAACATTTAATCAAAAGACTAAATATCAGATGGCAAATCACAGAATATGAAAAGATATTTTTCAATACATATATTTAACAAAGGATTCCTACCTATACTATACAGAGACCATCTATAAATCAATTTTCAAAATTACAGAAAATAGAGAAATGGGTAAAATACCTGAAGAGGTACTCAATAAGGGAGCTTATCAACTTATCAAAATGGCTGATAAGCAAATGAACAGATATTCAAAGGTATTACTTGTCAGAGAAATTCCAATTAAAATCATAATGGTAATTACATGCTTATTAAAATTGCTAAAACAATTAACAATATCAAGTGTTGACAAGAATGCTAAAAAATTAGAACTCTCCAATACTGCTGAAGATTGCATGAATATGTTCAATTTATAAAAATCTTTTGAACTGTGTGCTTAACTTTTGTGGATTATATATTTCCTATAAATTATGCTTAATTACAAACGTTTATAATAATTACCCATTCAGGAAGATTATACTTTTATAATGTACTTTTCACTCAAAAGCATCATATATATATTTTTTTCATTTTTTTCAAATATGTTTCATCTTTGCTGTTTTTTTCCCTTCCCTACAAGGATCCTATATATATCACTCATTGACATTTATTTCACATAGGATGTTTGTGTGAATGGACGGCTCTCATCCCACCACAAGAACCGTTGTGGGGATCTGACATGCAACTTTAATTCATCAAATTGGCCTTCTCCTCACTTATTTAATTCTGTGCAAACAGTACAATAATTGCCATGTAAATTTCTCATTTGAGATAATGAACAAATTTTAATGTGGCCTAAAAGCTAATAAAGCACTTATTCCAGAAATTTCAATGCAACTCTAATGTAACTATATAAATTTCAAAATATATTTAAAGTAATTTGGTTGCTAGTAAACTTGACAAATGGCACTATAAATACCCAGAAATGACTATCGGAGAGCTAATAAATTTTATACAGCACAAAATCTCAAAAATATAAAGAAAATCACCTTCACAAACTCCCTTATGCTAATATAAAAATACTCAAATGGCAGAGAGTGGTATTTGTGTTCAGCTCTTGTACACATTGAGGAGAGAAAAATAAGGAAAGAAAATTGGGGACATTGAAGCAGTGGAGATTTTGGATACCTGAATATAAAATAAATTCTTTTATTCTGGAAATTGAATTATAAAAAGGGATAAAATGTACAATTTAAATAAGCTTCACACACATACACCATTGAAACAAAAATTTAAGCTCCCCAAACATACTATATTAATATAAAAATTATTACAATGACATAGACAAATATGGAAATTTTGTTGTTTTAACTTAATTATGCATGGAATAATTTTTATTTAGGATTATTCCTCAAATTTTTTGAAAAGATCAACATAAAAATGTTACATATATTTCAATACCTTGGAACTCAACTGTTTTGAAACTCATCAAAGTTGTTTGCGATGTATTTTAATGCAAAATTTTGTCCTTTTAAATGAGGCACAAGCTAGAACTTGTAGATGTCAATTGCCTCATGACTTGCTACCCTTTTCAGCCAAAACAGTGTGTTTGGTACTTGTCTGTTCTTGGTATCTGTTGTGCCTCCCAGAACCAATTAATGATGAATAATAATGGACTACTGTAACTTCATACTCAAAGGTAAAGCTACACGTTCTCTGAGACATTATAACTTACTGATTCAAGAAATAGGTGATGTTTTTGAGAAATCTTCCAGGACAGGGACCTCACAACATCCATTCCCAGTGCACATTGTAGCACATTACGCACACTAGATACCTGATTCATGTTTACTGAATGAATAAAGGGAGGTAATAAAATTTTTAAAAAAGAACTGAAGAAACTCTTTTTTTAATATGTTTACTATTTCCATTTTTAGGACTGCCTTTCTAAGCCTGATTTTCAGAAATAGAATTCAAATTAAGACATCAATTGTTGGCAAACTGATCAATTAATTCAGGGTGAATTTTTATACTTTTGTGAAATGTTGCTCTTTCTTTCAAATAAAAGAATAGATAAAAATGTATATCCTTTCTCACCAAAAACTAAGTGCCTGTTAACAAATCATGTAAAGCTTCAGTAAGATTTGATTTTTTTAAAAAGGTATAATGTCAGAGTTACAGTCCTAAGGTTACCTGTAACATTTGGGGCATCAAGCTTCCTTTCTTTAGACTTTGTAAGATGAAGTAAGAACCTTACTGTATGGAATAAAATAGAAGGAAACATCCAGAAGCAGCTAGTTCTCATGAAAATGTTTCAAATACCATTAAGTGATTTACAAAGTAACTGTACTAATCCCATAAACTGATTTGGGATTATCTTTTTGAAGGTGAACAGGGCAGATTTATATCCTACTTGAAAGCTTCAAGCTTGGAATCCATTTGAACACTGTCTGCTCTTGCATTCCTTTTGAATGCAAGAGCAGATTGTGCTTGGCTCAGTAAGAAATCTAGAAGTTTGAGTCAGTGTCTCTTCTGCTTGCTATTATCTTTGTACAGAAGCCATGAACCACAGGTGCACAGATAGGGCTGGAGATGTGGTTATGCGGTGACAGGGGCCTAAATGTGGGAGACACACTCTGCCATGGTAACTAAAGTGCGTGCTTCTTGTGAGAATAATTTTCTTTTTTTCTTTTGACAGATACCATTAAACTAGGAGCTACCAAATTTGAAAAATTCAAATCTTCCAAACCTTTGAATTACTGTGAAATTATGAATCCACCTATTTCATGGGTGGGAAACAGTAGAGAAGGGAAAGAGCCTCAGCAGTACTGTGATCTGCACATTGCATACTTTTGTACCCACATGTTCAAAAATATCAACTTGTACCTTTTGCTCTTCTATTTTTCTTGAGTCTGACAACTCCTTGGTTTTCAAGAACCTACTAAGGAAATGAAAACATACTCCTTGAATATCAAACTTAATGTCTTGCATCATCTGACATCTAGATACCATAACAGAATGCCACAGAATTATAGATGCATGATATCTTAGATCAAGAACAAGGGAACAGAGGGACAGGAATAATTTATTGTCTGTGCAAACTGGACAATAACATTCAATAATTTTTCTCCTTAATATTAAACTAAAGTCATGTTAACACCAGTTCCAATGGAAAGTTGATCACAGGCACACTGAGCCAGAGGCAAGGAAATAACTTTCAAAATTGGATCTTTCCACATTGTACCTTCATTCTTTCTAATCCTAATCATTGCTCCATAAGAATAATTAGAAGTAGCTCCTTATAGTACATTATTATCTATAAAAGTTTTGAGTTTTTATCATCCTGTATGTGTATGAACCTCTAGTAAAAGACAATCAGGAATAAGGATGACAGGTGGTAGAACTCTCTTCAACATAAAGTAGAGTTAAGTAAATTCAAGGCTGTAATAAATTTACCTACTGACAGTTCAGAACTTACCTGAATGTGTGGTTCATTCCATTTACACTGTATTTTCACAATTTGTGAATATTTGAGAAAGATCCTTTCATGAATTTCAGAATGGTCACACTCAAATCCTGTTAAAGAAATCATTTCTCCATTTTATTTAAAATAAACACCACTACCATAATGAGAGTGCCGTTCTAAATAAATGGTATCTGATCGGATAGTACTGTCTTCTCTCTTATATAGTTGCAGTCAGAATCTTGACTGAGAAAAACTGTTTTGGAGGTTCTATAATAATGTTAAGAAAATTATAAAATCATATTTCTCCCATAATTTTTGTGATAAATCTATTAATATGGATATTTAAAAGATGAAGACAATTCCAACCTCTTATTTTAGCTATTGGATCTTCATTTCTCATTTTTCAAACATTACTAATAAGAAGAAAAACACATATTAACCATAACTATTTGAAGAAATACTTTTAACCTATCTTCTTTGCTTTCTATGCTCAATATTTGGGTATGCTGAATTACAGAATGAAGGAAAACCACTTCGTATATGCTAAAACTATTATTTAAATAAAACACTAACTCTACATATTAGCATCTATGCCTTATTCATTTACTATGCAAAATTATTTTAACAGAGAATTGTATGGTAAGACAAAAGGATTGAAAAGGAGAGATAAGGCAGGTCACCAAGGCAGGAGCATAGCAAGGAGTCCTGGGGCTTTAATCTCAGAAAAAAAGACAACTGAAGCAGACAGAGGACAGTTGTATGGGATTATTTTCAAGACAGTAATTAATTTAAAACACTCTAATATGTCTCTACTTATTCAATTAATGTAAACCTAATTTGGGGCCCCTTTCACTTAAAAAAAATCCATTATCATATTTACAGTGGATAAATACCCAAGTTAAATTATCTTCTGTGATTACATTTTGATGCAAGGTAATTCATTGTTTCCCACATTCTGATTTGGATTTTAAACAATAATTAAAATTTTTAAATATGTTGACTGACACTATCTTGTTCTTTAAAGCCTTCCTGAATTTGACCTAGATAGTCGCCTTCACCCAACAATCCACAAGAAAATAAGCCCCTGTGCTAATAATTATGAACATTTCTATTTTATGTTCTATGTTCACAGAATATATATAGTATATATATGAATATATATGTAATATATGTGAATATATATATGTAATTTTTGTTCAAGACCTCCCCAACTACTGTTTCTACTGTTGCTCTCTTGTAAACTTGTGAACTTCTTAATTATTCGTTCTGTAGCTGCCCTGAGTCGCAGTCATGTCAGAGTGGTGTAAAGAATGTGGAAATTGTAGGATATGCTTGGACTCAGCCCCTCTTGGTCTCTCTGACTTCACTGTCCTCTATTAAATTATCTAGTTTCAGGAACTTAAACCAAAGCCTAAAGCCAGTTACTACCAAGAGCATCTGCAGAGCATCCAGCCCTACCAAACTATTTATTGATAAGTATATTGAGCATCTGAGACTGTCATTAAAAATGTTCTTTTCTTTGTAACAAGGTTTACACCTTCATAAATGCACTTTCATCTCCAAGTTGATGACACTATCATCTAATAGCTGGAAAGGTTAATCACTGGATCCAATCTCTAAAGATTAATGAGAGGGTGCTCTAGTATTTAATTCTTTCAATAAAAAAGTAGTCCTTTGAATTCAAGGGATCCTCTGATGTTCTTCATACTTCTTAAATTGCTAGCATATTCCCCATTTCTTTTGCTAAAGAATATCTTAAAGTAATGGTATCTTTCATAGGTTTGAGATTCAAGTCCTTTTCAAGTCACCATTAACCATATATTACCTCTGATGATAGATTAGCAGAATCAGACTATACTCAGGAGAATACAGAGATATCTAGAACTCAGTCTACTCATGTTGTCAATGTTGATTTGTCTTTAAGGATGTCAGGCATGAAACCTAAGTTTTCCTAAAGCCCAGGATAATGACCACCAAGTGAATATATTTCCTAGAGATGTTTTCAGATCTATCCTTGCTGCTGATAGCTATCATTTGTAGACTGTGTTGGTAATTCATTTGGAGTATCAAATATATGTTTTAAGGCATTTTAAATATCTGTCCCATACATAGCATAGCAAAGACATTTTATCTAAAATGTTTTTAGTTGATCTTTATTCAGTTCTTAAGCATAATGTTAATAGAAACGTAGATATATGTTTGGAAATATATATTTATCTCTAATCCTTTTAATTTGATCTTTAAACTTCTACTATTCTAGGGCTGGGGATTTAGCTCAGTGGTTCTGTCGCCTGCCTTGCAAGCGCAAGGACCTGAGTTGGATCCCTGGTACCAAAAAAAAAACCATATATAAGGCCTTTTTATAAATATGTTGGGGTGATAAAATTAAGACATTACACTGTTATTAATGGATTTACAACATAATAGGCAAAAATTGTTTTTGTATACAAGCATACCAGAGAAACTACTAGAAGCTAGTACCTTAAAAGTGATACACAGCACTGTGATGGTTCCAAAAATAAACTGGGGTCTGGATAGAGGAATAGGGAGTCTATCACACAAAGGTAATTTTTGGGTTGAGTCCTAAGGGGCTAGTGATGTTTAATAATATAATGACTAGAAACACATATTAGAGCAAGAGAATTCCAAAAAAGAAAGGAGAAAAGTTGAATAAGCAAAAAGCACATTTGGAAAAGTACACTTGACAACAACACAGGAAATATTTAGCTAAAGAAAAGAGATCAAATCTAATAAGGGAACCTGGATGAGTTACTAAGGAGTAGTAGTAGCCAATAGGAAATCACTAAAGTTTCCCGATAAATGATATTGTTTATTGAAAGTACTTATTTATTTATTTATTTATTTATTTATAATCCTCTTGGTCAGGATTGACATAGTCCATGAATTTAAGGATCCTATAATGTAATAGAAGGACGGGAAAAAATAGAATGTAAAATGGTGTGATTTATCATAGATGTTGGCAGAAATGGTATTTAGTAAAATTAATCTGGAAACAACTGAAGAATGATGGGGAGAGAGACAGAAGGCAGAGAGGCTACAGCAATAAGGAACAGTGGGGTGCCCCAGAGAAGCATCTGAACATTGGAACTCAGTAACTTTCGGTTTAAATTTCAGCACAATCACTTACTAACTTGTAACCTTGAGCAATTTACTTGACCTTTATAGATTGATTTTCTACAACTAAACAGTAAGTTAATTTTGTCTACCTCCTAAGGAATTATGAACATTAAATAAAATACTGCATAAAAAGTACCTGGCATCAAGTAAGCAGTCAGCAGCAGTAATTATTACAAGGTCCCAAGTAAGAACTGAGGAAAGTTGTAGTGGGGTGTTGCCAAGGAGAATAGAAATGGGAAAATGGAGGGAAGGTGCAGTGTGACAGCACACTCTGTAGTGGTAGATTGCAAGCTAAGCTGAGCCTATTTCAAACAGCACATGTTTCTATGTCTCATCCAAATAAATTCTAATTCAGAGAGGACAGATTGAGGCAGTTCTTGATTTTTTGAATTTATGATTCTGCTTTTAAGAAAAATTGTCCTACTGCTCTTGGCTACTGGCTAGACGTAGGGGAAAATAAAAGGAAGAATTCAGAGACACTCATGAAAGGGAGCTATTAACCAAAAAATGGTGAACTTCAATAAGCTAATTGTCTACACTTTAGGATTTACCCTTGAATATAGATTCCCATCAGCATATGACTAAGAATAAAAATCCATAGCCTTCATCAGACACTCATAGAGATTTCTATTCCAAAGGTTTAGTTTCATGATTTAAAGATTGTAGTGTAACAGCAGTAGTGGCTAGCAATAGAAATAGAAAAGTCATAAGGACATATTCAGTCTGGGATACATTCTGCAGGTCTTACAATTATGTGATCAGTTGATATACAGCCTGTTCCTAAGATAAATTTACAAAGTATCTATGGAAGGATGAGGAGGAATGCCATAGGAGTCAGAGTGGGAGACCTCAAAAGGGAAAGTGAAAGGAGAAAGCAAAATGTGAACAGACCTGAGTCTTTTTTTTTTTTTTTTTTTTTTTTGGTACCAGGAATCGAACTCGGGTCCTTGCGCTTGTGCAGCAGGTGGTGAAACTGCTGAGCTAAATCCCTGGCCCATGAGAGTCTTAAAAATAGCTAGAGTAAAGAACAAGTGGCCAGTGACAGACACAAATACTCTTACTTTTATGAAGAATCTGCAAAAGTTGTACTCATAAAAGTAGAGAGTAGATTTGTGGTTACTAGGAGCTGAGGGAATATTGGCCAAAGAATACAAAATTTCAGTTAGATATCAGAAATAAGTTTGAGAGATCTATTGCACAACATGGTGACTACAGTTTATAACAATATGCTATATTTTGAAAATCTTTATGAAAGTAAGTTTTAAGTGTTCTCACCACAAAATATTGTGGAATAATGCTTATATTAGTTCAATTGCATTATTCCATAACATATGCATACTTCAAAACATCATGTTGTACATGTAAATATATACAAATTTTATTGGTCAACCAAAAATTAAATGAGTGTATGGTCAGTGGAGGAAATAAAGGAAAAGAAATCTGAAAGGAGAAAGGAGACTGCAAGGAAGGTAAGTTAAAAGAGATAACAATTTCAAAAGGAGAGCATTCAACAGTGTTAGATGGTGCAGAGAGGTCAGGGATTGAGAACAGAGAGGCGGTTACCATAAACTATATCCAAAGCACAATTTCCAGGGAAGACATTGGGGTGAGGTCGCAGAGGAGTAATGATTGAATGAGTGATCATTAATTAATATGCTTCTCCCAAGAACAATATTTTCTCTGAAGAAAACAAAATTTCAATTAAAGACCTCATTCCACTGAAATTCTACTTAAATAGCTTACTCCAGTAGTGAAAGAATCTCAACTTGAGGGAAAGTGAGACTACTCAGGTACAGCATTAGACTCAGTACCTAGGGTCTCCATCTCCAAATGAAGATGATGACCATAGCCATTGGGGCTGATTCAAAAGGCAAGTATTCTGTGTGCCATTGTCCCCTACTTTGTCTGATTTGTGGTGAAGGCTAAACACAGAGGGAAAACGTCAAATAAAACATTCACTGTCTCCATAAAATACCTTCACATTATAGGAGAATAATCCTGCTTCTTTGAACTAGCTAAAAACTGACCTTCCCTTGCTCAAAACTGCCTGTAAGAGTCCCAGGACAGGTTGTTCTGACATTCTTTTAACATCATCTCATCATCACAGCCAAAACTAATCACAAGAATATTACCCGTTGACAGGTGCATTTATTCTGTCAATTAAATCAGATGGTTAAATCGAAATGTGCCCCAAATCTCTCTTGTTTGCATTATCCATATTGGCGTTTCTTGGCCGTGGTTCATTGCTGGCTGGAAGTCGTCCAGCCCCCGCAGAGTCACTTTGCAATATTGTGCCAGCAAGTTTCCATGCTCTGCAGCAGTCACTCCAGCGAGGCCAGAACAGCACTCCAGGACTGACCTGGAATGTTATATTGCTTCTCTAAGATTTATTAAAAAATGGAAGGAGGGAGACTTAGATCAATGTTTTTGGAATGGGAGAGGATATATCACCTCATGGCTAAGCACAGGCGACACGTGGGCAATGAAGTGAAGATGCTAAGGACAAGCAGTAAAAAAGGCACAAGGAAGAAAAAAACCAGCATGTGCCCTCAGCTTTCAGCCCCTTCTCAAAAGCTCTCCTCTATCAGTGTGATCAAAGAAAAGCAGGCTTCTAAAAATGAACTCCTGTTTTAAGGCCAATTCTCCAAGAAGATATGCAAATAAATCCATAAGGAGCAATAAAGCTGACTTTCCATTAAGCCGCATTCTTGGTTCAGCTACAAGCAAAGTCCCCAAACAGAATGAATGGACACAACATTTTGGCCACAATAGCTGTTCACACTAGGGCATATTAAGGATGGGTCTAGGATTCTAGTCCTTGATGTACAGGTGAAGTGCCTGTATATTCTGGCTCTCATTAAAATATTCCTTGCTTTTTGCAGCCAGTGACATCACTTAAGCATAGCTACAAAGATGCCTGGTTTTGTAGGGTATATTTAGAAAGCAAATAGTTTACACTGAAGAGTATGAATGGAAAACACAAAAAAGAAATGGAAAAAGTAATGCGTGAAAGTCTAGGGCATGAACAAGAGTTAAGATGTTACTCTGTAAGGTAGTTATTAGAGAATGCCATGTCCTCTAAAGGTATGTTTGGACATAACTCAAAACTTCATTCTCTATATTGCCTACCTGAAAGGATCTAATGGATGCTTTGAAATAGTTCAGATTTTCAAATATACGCAACATATAGATTACTTTTTAAAAGCTGAATACTGCAATATCTCCCCTTAATCAGGAAGTCCTCCATATCTATAAACTACACTTAGTTTTCTTTCTTTCAGTGTGTATTAAATACCCAAGAAGCTGAGATCATTTTTCACAATACTTGGGCAAAAGCAGAACTACTGACTTTTTCCTTAAGTTTTTTACCTTTAAAGCATGGCATTATATTTTAGCCACTCAACACTCAGTGACTAATAGTTTAGTCCTCCTATCCCACTTAGAGCTTAGATCTATGGTTTATCTCTGAGAATAGTTACGATCAATTATACACAAAATGCCTATTTTAGCAAATTTATAAGCCAGGTATTCTACCCACTTGAAAGAAGTTCTTTTAACCTATTTTGAAAATCCTTACTTAAATCCCTCTATAAAATGTATATCCTATACCCAAATTATTTGATCTCTAGTTAGCTATTTAGCATTTACAACATGGATTATACATAATAAAAATAAATATTAAGATAATCAGGGAAAAGAATGGCTACCACATGTGTACACTAAAGAGTTTGAAGGATTTATCATCCAGGAATGCTGAAAGGACACTGAGGGCTCAGCAAGACTGAGTTGTTCCTGCTGAGGAGGAAGAATGGGAGAAAGATTCCAGGAGGACCAGATGTTGACAAGGCTCAGTCTACACTGCATAATTATTTCTCAAGAAGGCACCAAAAATCAAATAGGATCTGTTTCCTAAAGTTTGAAATCCAGTACAGTAATACTGTGCTTTGCTTCTGTTTGCAAACAATTCGGTTTGCAAACAAAAGTGCCAGGCAAAAATTTGCTTTCATTCCCAAACTCCACATCAGGTGACAAACACAATCACAGCCATTTTCCACACACAAACACAAATGTAGCCATCTCCCCCCAAAATCATAAAACAAATTAAGTTCTTAAGCCAATGGACCACTGTATATAACTTTTTATTGTGCATATGATGGTAAACTATCTCTGGGATGTTTCAGTGCCCAGGATAATATAATAGCTACAACTGAATGACTAGACTTAAAGTCAGATATGAGTGTTGTAGGGGAGGGAAAAATGACTTTCCTTCTATATTTTCTGATGGGGCTAAAAATTGATTTGATATAAAACAGATTATCAGGAGAAAAAACAGATCAATTAAGTATATTAAGGATATAATTAAGTATATAGGGGAGTTCCACAAAAATAGGAAACTTGAAAATTGGTCAGATGATTGAAACTTTTATTGCATCCTGAGCTGCAGAAAGAAAAAGGAGCTTCTCCAGATGGGTGGTGATAAAGACAGATAAAGAAAATATGGTATATATACACAATGAAGTATTACTTGACCACAAAAAGGATAAATTTGAGTCATTTGTAGAAAAATGGATGGATCTGAGAGTATATTGTTGAGTGAAACAAATCATACACAGAAGGTTAAATATCACATGGTTTCTCTTATATGAGAAACCGAAAATATAAATAATTTAAATGGTAAAATAAAAGAGAGATTATAGGAAATAGGAAATAGGAAGTTAGATTTTTGTAGATAAGAAAGCAGGCTTGGAGAAAGTGAAGAAGAGAGAGTAGCAGTGGGAAAGGGATCAAAAATAATCAAAATATGATACATATTTTTTCCCTAAACAAATATAATTATGATGTATCACAAATAAATACTAATAAAAATCCATGAATACAAAATAGGTAAAGTATAGAAGAGAATACCTTCCTGGAAAAAAAAAAGACAAGTCATGAGAATGTGAAAAGAGGAAATGTATGGTTAATAAAGGTTGCCTTGTTATGCAGATAAAAATCCTCTCCAGTAATAAAAGCTTTCTAGGAGCAACCTTCTTCTTAATGCAGATACTTTTACTAATGAAGGTTTCCTTTATAGATATAAATTTTATTTTCAAAAGGGCAGCTTTTCAGAGCTATTATTGCGTTTATAGTTTCTCAAAATAATCTGCTCAAAATATACCTCAGAATTATATTTTGATGTAATGTATTCTGGTCTCCTACAAGCATACTGTATTTTGGGATGATGTGTCCCAAGCCCAAACAGCACCATATCTAGAGGTACAAGTTACTGTGTTCATTCTGTGACATTATATGTAGTGTTTTACATATGTACATATCAATATTAAGTTTTTCTGTAAAGTATGGTTGATTAGGATACTGTGATTTAAAGAATTTCAATAACTTGACTATAATTATACAGCATGTCAGTAAAGTACCCAGAATTCTGGGTCTTCTGACTCCAATGTCTGCATACGACATACTGTGATCCTTAACTATGCCTGGTGTGCTTCACTCGAATGAAGATCTTAATTTTACTATAAATTACTCAAAATTTCATGTCTTAAGATGTATGAAGACACACACACTTTGCATGAGAAAATGACTTCAGATAATTCAAGAATTCAGATTCTCTTCATAAGAGAAAAATAGAAGGAAGTGAGGAGAGAAGGGGAGAGTGGAGGAGGAAAGCTAGAGGAAAACTGAGAGAAGAGATCAATGTTATAGTAAATGAGACTTATTCTGATTTCCATCATTTTGAAGAAGAAAAATGTATTTAATTTCTTTTTGCCAATAAAGCCTGGAGAATTTTTAAGATATGTCACATTCAAATAGGAAAAAAATAAATTGTTGGGCCTGATTTCAAGTCAATTAAAAATTCAATAAATAACTCCAACAAGATTTTGAGTACTAAGTTTGAGTTCTGCTGTGGTCTGAATGTTAGTGCACGCTCCACTCCCCAAATTCCTGTGTGGAAATCCTAATCTCTAAGGTGATGGAATTAAGAAGTAGGACCTTTGGAAGGTGAAAAAGGCATGAAATCAGTGTCCTTATGAAAGAAGCCTCCCAACAAAGCTCATTTGGCCTTTCAAACCTATGAAGGCACAGTGGAAAAAGATGAGCTATGATCTAAAGAGCAAGTGCAGACCAGACACCAAATCTCCTAGAGCCTTGATCTTGGACTTCCCAGGCTCCAGAAAAGTGAGAATAAATTTATGTTGTTTATAAGCTACCTAGTGTATGGTATTTTGTTGTAGCAACCTGAAAGAACTAAGGTAGGGATCTATTAACATATATGTTCTACTCTATTCTACCACAGTTTAATCTTTCATGCATAATAGTAACAGGTCTAATTAACAGTATGTAAATAACATATGTCTGTTAGTTGAGATGAAAATAAGCAATCTGCAAGTTACAGAAACCTTTTAAAAGTCAACTAAAGCTACTTATTGAGGGTATCATTTTATTCTGAGTGCTCAATCCTGGATGCATTGCCACAAACATATTCTACTATCTCCATGCTTAGCTCTAGCTCTAAAACAATTGTCAAGAACATTTCACCTCTGCCCTTTCCAGAGCTCACTGTTGATGGAAATGTTTTCAAGTCTGGCCCCATTACTTTGTAGTATAAAAACAAAGTCAATTCCCTTTTCTATGTTTCATATTTTTTGTGTCCTTCTCCAGTGTGGGAGGAAAATAACCAACTGTTTAAAGTACTCAGAGGTAAAACTTGCTTTGTAATCATCCTAGTAGTGGTACTATGAACCTATTTGCATGGTCTCATTGTCAGACAATACCATCAAATGCTCCACTGATTCTATACATCGAAATCTTCTCTGCAGCTTAGAACTTAATTCAATTCCTACTTCCCTTAGTGTCCCTTTTAGAGAACTTCCATAATGATCTAAGTTAATGACCTTCCATAACCTCTGCTTTTTTCTAAACACTCATGGCCAATATTTCTATATCATATTATTTTGACATTCAACTGGGTATAACTTAAGGTCTGGAACTATTCTTTAATTGTTTGCATGTCTCCCCAAATACAAATCTCTCCATCTAGATCAAAAACTGAGAGAACAGACTTTGTTTTGTATTTCTTTCTTATGCTCTCATTCCCTCACCTGGAAAAAAGTATATTTAAGTCCTTAAAAACCAAATATGTTCATACCATGTTGTGAACACAGTTAGTGACCCAAAAATAGTTAATGAATTTTAAAAGAATTCTATCATTTTGGTAGCTTCAATTTTCAAGATTCAGCTTCTGGAAGAAAGCCATTCCATCTTTTTAAAAATTAATTTTATTGGTACATTTTAGGTATACAATACAGTTACATTCATCATTGGAAATTTGCACCTTTACATAATCTCCCTTGGTTCTTATTTTTTCCCATTCCCCTGCCTGCCCTTCAACCCCTCCATCCCTCCCTATTTACAAAGACTTTGTTTCCATTTTTTCATTTTCTCATATTGATTCCATTCACTTCTTTTGTTTCTCCTACTCCTCCCATTTAAAAGGTATAATAGATAATCTATCTTTCAATTATTGGCCAATAGAGAAGAAAAATTTACTGAAACCAACACTTCTCATTTCAATGACTAATTTCACTGAATTAACAGACAGTCACACTATCAGAATCTCTAAAAGCACTGCATGTCTTCAGATTAAGCTGTCACTAAAGAACGAGTAGAATAAGAGATATGGACTTCTCTGCTTTGGTCCTGCTTTATTCAGGGCGAGTTTTGAATGTAATTGACAATGGATATTAAAAGCTGGTTTAAAGCATACTCATAAAACCCATACCAGTGATCCTTACCCACTGGAGGAGGTCGTAAGTCCCATATGAATTTGATGACAACCATGGTCTAAAAAAATACAACACTAAACATTACATTTCCATACACAAATTAGACCTATTCTTGAATCAGTTTAACTCAAACCCACCCAAATCAGACCAGACTTTTCTTTCCATACTCAAATAAGCATTGTATCAATGTCAATGTACATAAAAGAACAGGCCTTGGAATATGGCCAAATTTTTCGTATTCCATCCCACATGAGTCTTTTTTCTTTGGGTTGAGCTTTGGCATCATTAATTAGTGACTTCACTTGGAAGTAAATGGGTATTAACCATCTGACTCCCATTTGTCAGGAGATTTCTGATTTGAAAAAAAAATTTAAATGAATGTGTGGTAAATTCAGGACTACCTGTGCTCTCCAGGGGCTTGGCATATGACTAAGCAAATATACTAGCCCAGTGGCTCCACCTTTCAAAATGAATGGGCTTCCATCCAGAAAACACAAATCTTATAAGGTTGCCTGGACTGCCAGCTGCCTCAATTTTAGCACAACGATTTAATGTATTTTAAATAAATGTAACATAAGGAAAAAATGCTTTGTACAAATTGGTCATCTGTTGTTTTTCTGGCTGGCACCATGATTTATGTAATATATCAGTAGAACGACATCTCTCTATCTGTCTCTTGGATAACAAAGTACATATGGAAGTTTCTTTATAGTGCCTTAACCCCATGATTACTAGAAAAGCCCTACTGACTATTTCTTATAAAGCATCTGAATAATTTAAAGATGCTGCCAAGTACTTCATTATTTCACTTTTTTCCTGGTCCACTCTCTTTATCCTAGATGCCATCATGTCCCCACACTCAGGTCAACAGCATTATTTTTCTCACTGTGTACAAAAGGCAGCACTCAAGATTTGAGTGACACCCATACCCAAACGATAAATTAATTGAAATGTTATAATACCCCAAAATAGTCTTTAATGGCTCAGTGGTAATTATAAAGGTCATATGTACATATTAATTTTCTATTCCTTCTTTTTCCTTCATGGAAAATATGAAATAATATTTTCTTCCAGTTTAGTTAGGCATAACGCATTCATGTGTTTTTAGTAGAGCACCCACCAATACCAGTGATGACATCAGCATAAGGCACTGGAGCATGAAATAAAATAATCGGTTTTAACCTAGTCTGGATCTCAAACACACATTGTGGAAATCTTACAAAAACTCAGAGTCTTCTCCCCAGGGCAATGTATATTTGCTCTTACATAAAATTTTGCATGAAATTTCAAGAGGTTCACAAGTCAGAAGAACATAACAATATGATTTTGTGTGTCTTTCAAAGAGAAAGCATTGTTTTAGCTCTCTAATTAATCCCTTAGGAATAACATGGTGGATTTGTGTTGTAGCATGCTTGTAACAATTGTTTCTGGGCTAGTTAGCTCTTTTGGAGCTAATGAGGAAGGAGGTCATGGGTTCAATTCATTTAGGGGTCAGTTGGTTGTCATACAAAGAAAAGGCCTTTGCCATATTACTGACCCACCATCTTGCAAATTTATGCATTTTTCTTACCAACTGAGAAAATGGATGGCTAAGAACAAACCATCATTTCTTCTCAAAATAAAACATACAAGTACCTTTCCTCGATTTGGGGATATCAGTAATTATATTATTATCAGAAGCAGCAATGTAATACAAGAAGGTCAAGAGACCAGAGCCCAAGTCTATCATGAACTAGCTGGCTGTGTGACTTTATGCAAGTTATTTGGCTTCTCTCAGTCTGTTTTCTCATTAAATAAGAGGTGAGGCTAGATGATAGGGAGTATATTCAAAGTTACTTATATCAAGGAGTCGCATATATGGACGAATAATATTTGCATATAATAGTAAAAATAAAAGTACAGTATATACAAAACAGGGAAATTCTGAGAGTATTCGAATAAAAATAATACAAAATTCCCAGGGTAAAGCACTGTTACTGCTGTTACTGATTATGGAGAGACAATTCACAACAAATGCTATATACTGATTTCCTTTTATGGTTGAGCTACATAGTGTGTGAACAGATATATATTTGGTGTTGAAGTCTATTCCCCTTGCTCCTAATGGGGGGGACCATGTACAATTAAATTAACAAAAAATAGTATAATTTTTAAATACTTACAACTTCCTTTATTCAGGAGAAGATCCTAAAAGAAGACAGTTTTTCAATAAGTTAGGAAAATCGGATAGTTTATCTGCATAGGCTGATGAAGTAAAGCACGGATTAGAGCATATAGTTACATAGCTTTCACTGCTCATGATAAAAACATTACCTGTCTTTGAAACCCCTCTGTATTTCGTCTGTGTGCAACATACTTATTATACATATATGCACACAATACACACAGAGAGATAATGGATAGACACTGTTAAGTCATGTTTTATGATTTTTTTGTAACATCAAAAATTGCCTTTATATTCATGCTTTATAGGCTGCTAATTTGGCTACAGAACAAATGCCCATTTAAGGGAATATGGTGTGGGACGACTATGCAGCAATATTAAGTGAGGAAGCCATATGTTTCTTAGGCCCACCATACTGTCTGTGGCTGCCCCTCCCCCCTTGTGGATTAGCTTTTTCTGCAGAGAGGCCTGCAGCGGGTGGGATGCCTTTTTTTACAGGTGTTTGGTGGAGATCGTGCAAAATAGAGGTTTCTAAGGGGAGTGAAGCTGTGTAAAACATCCAGAAATAGCATCTTGCTTTCGCTTAAAATGCAATCCACAGAGGTCTGCTTCAGACTCTTAATTTATAGTATTATCTTTATATATCATGATAAGTGACTGCCTGCCCCAAGATAGCTGACACAGTGCCCAGAATATTCAGAGCTGTCTGGTTTTGATCATTTTATAGTTTGTCTAGAAAAGTATTAGAAGCAAACTTATGACAGGGCTAGATTCTGACCAAAACTGAAAATATATTTTATCACATAGACTGTTTTACATTAAATTCCAAGAAAGGATACACTTTCTGGCCAAAAGATTAAAAAGTAATGAATCATTAAATATATCCACAATACAAAAACATTTTTGCAAGCTGTCCTTATAGTGTCTTGTGCTGGGCTTTGGTATCTTCTACTGAACAAATAGGTAGAAACAAATAATAAAGTCAAGAAAGCCCTCAACTAAGTGGAAGGTTAAGCATGGGCACTGACAACTCCCATCATCCAAAATTATATTATCATGGTTTCCTTGAACTCCAGAGAATTGTCTTCCACTGACTCGGTTGCTGCCCAAATTAAAGTGTAGGTGCAAGGGATCTCAAAGAGGAAATCAAACAAGAGAGGGGGTATAAAAACAATACAAGTGGAGAAGCATGAGGTTTATATTTTTATGCTAATGGGCTGGTAAGAAAAGGGCTCCGTTTGGGGAGCAATAAAGAAGGGGGTGGGGAAAGGCTGTAAGCAGATCTCAGTAAAAAAACACAGAGGCTTTCTATGCAGATGGGGGATTTAAAAGAAGTAAAATGATAACCACACAGTCAAGAGACTAGAAAAGAGACCTTGATGTTTGATAGTTGTAATAACCTGCAGAGTGCTCTAATGGCTCGGGGATCAGGTGCAGAGCTACAGCAATAACGAGAGCTGAATAATTATCTAGGCCGTATCTGTATCGCCAAAGTCCCAGCGTATGAGCTATATAAGGAGGCTTCTGCTGCCTCTCCAAGATTTCCTGAAATGTTAAATCACTGATTTGGGAGCACTTCCAGCATTAGTACTGCCCAGTTAGAAAGAAATAAAGCCCAGAATTCTCCTGTGGCAGTTCTAATGTCTTTGTTAATTATGAATTATGGGTAAACATGCAGACACACAGAGGTCACGGCTGTCAGCAACAATAGTTTTCAAGAAGGATTTTTACGAGGGTCTCTTTCACTCCCCCATAATGTCCATTTTATATACATAAACAGAGCCAGGCATACAAAAACGGTGTTTGCTTTTTAAGGGAGTTGTATTTTTTTTCCTTTTTCTCCCTCCCTCTCTCCTTGTGTAGAGGCATGTTGCTGCAGCCAAAGCAAAGTGGTGCATAGCTAGAGTTCTCCTCTGTGACTGACAACAGCTGCACCATTCCAAGGACTAGGCAGAAAGAGTCATCGGGGCTGAGGCTGGGTTAATGATCACACACTGAAAACCACCTCGTTCTTGTTACTAGAGGGAGCGGCCAGTTGGGCAACCCATCAGCAGTGGTCACCTTTCACATACAGTGGAGAAACAAAAGCTGCATACAGTATGCTTGATTAACCTCACTTAAATGGCAATGCTGATCTCAAATCTATCCCAAGAGTGTCTATAAACAGGATTAAAATTATATTATGTGTGGATCCAGCCCAACAAAAGCAACTGGCACAAAATCATTTTAATTAGGTGGCAGTGGCTGTAACTCATTCAACTTTGGCATTTATTCTTTTACCCCACCAAAGAACTTCTGGGATTTCCTAGAAGACAGTGTGAAATAAAGGAGATGTCCAGTCAGTAGTAATCACTCTTGTGCCTGCACTTAGCACGTGAAGTACTGCCATGTTGACAGCAGGTGAGAGTGTGCTATAACCAGATCCCAATTTGATGAGAAAATTCAAAAAATCTGTGGCAATCTTTGTATGTAATTTTTTCCAGGTGGACAATATTTCTAGAAAACTGGTTTGGCAAATGTGACTACACTAACCTTCAAATCACCAAATAATGATTCAAAAATGTTAGCATTAGTACTCACATTGGCAGCTACTTGCTTTATGCATAGAAAGCTTTGGAACTATATTAACCTCTGAACATACGACTAAAATCCAGTACCAGACATTCCCATTTCTCTTTCTGCCTTTTTCTCTCTTACACTCTTTAAATGTCGTTTGCTTGTCATGGAGCCTATGAGTCCTTTCCAGGTTCTTGCCCCATACTGTTGTTAGTGTAACTTCTCGCTGACCTTTCTTAAGAAAGGTTGTTTACTTGAATGGACATTCACTCATTCATTCAAAATACTGGAGATTTAACCCAGAGCCTTCTTCCTGAACTACATTCCCAGTCCTTTTTTGAGACAGGGTCTCAATAAGTTGCCCAGACTGGGCCCAAACGAGAGTCTCCTGCCTCAGTCTTCCAGAGTGCTGAGATTACAGGCATATATATCAAGCCCAGTTTGAACTGACTTTTTTTTTTTGCTTAAATTCTCTTATTGGTTCATTTTAGGTTTACAATATGTTTACTTTTACCATTGGGTGCTTGTACCTGTACATGATATATCTTGGTTCTTATTTTTTCCCCATTCCCTGTGCTCCCTTCCCCCCCTCCACCCTTCCCTATTTACAAAGACTTTGTTTCCATTTTTTCCTTTTCTCATAATTTTTCCTTTCCTTTCTTTCCTTTCCCCTTCCCATCCCACTTCTCCTACCCCTTTGGACCTTTTCTTCCTATTTTAAATTATCAATTATTCGTTTTAACCATTTTAATCCTTATTTACACTTTCAGTTTCTCACACTAGAGAAACTATTCAGTATTTACACATGTGTGTCCTATTTATTTCACTTA
>NW_004624833.1:3932056-3934519 GCF_000247695.1 Heterocephalus glaber | reverse complement strand
TCTCTGCTCTGAAACCTTTACTTGCCCTGTTTGTCATTCTCTGCTCTGAAACCTTTACTTGCCCTGTTTGTCATTCTCTGCTCTGATTTCAGCACTCCTTAATATAGCTGACATCTTCTGGCCATCTCATGCTTCCTTTTCTATGTTCCCATAGTTATAAGATTGCATGATTATTTTCCCCACAGACTTTAAGACTTCTTTATTTTTGGTATAATCCACACCTAGCACAGTGTGGCACAGACTTGATGTTCAATACATCAAGAAATTATTAAATGAGCTCTTAGCACCACTGTAGGAAATTCAATGATTTAAAATTTTAAATTATTTTTAAAATTCTCTAATCCAACCTTTGGCCTTCCACTTCTTCTCTTTGCCACCTGGGGCAAATTACTCAAAGTCATTGTTACAGTTTCTTCATTTGTAGAATGGGTAGGATAATAGCCCTTCTAGATAACAGCACTTCCCTCAGAAAGTTGTTGGATTGACATACCCTTACTACTTAAAATATTTCCAGGTTTAAAGAAACCTAATCTCTCAACAAATCATATTATCTTGGAGGAGGAGGAATTAAGAAGGAGGAAATAAGACATAGAACCTCAGGAAAGTTAAATGTTAAATAACTTGTTTAAGGACACACATGGTATAAATAAGGTTATAATTAAAGTTTCTAATTTTTTTGAGAGAAACTGTCATAGTTTCATTTTTTTCCATTAAGTTTATTGGTACATTTTAGGTATACATTATGATCACATTCAACATTGCGAATTTGTACCTGTATATGATATAGCTTGGTTCTTGTTTTTTCCCCATTCCCCTTCCCTCCCTTCCTCCACCCCTCCACCCCTCCATATTTATAAAAATTTTGTTTCTGTTTTTTCCTTCTTTTCTCATAATACCTAATGCACAGTAAAAACTATTTTCAAAATTATGAAATTTTCTATATGCAAGATAAAGACATAAATATATTCCATGTAAAATATCATTTAAACTTTGAAGTTCAAATTAAAGTCCCTAATTTATATGTATGCTATGTACATTAAATAAAAAAGGAAAACTAAAAATACTGAGATTGAAATATAAACATACATACAAGTTCCAGTATTTTCCCACAATTAGTAGGTTATGATATGCTCCCAACTTAGGAGAGGTCTGGTGCTTTTCAGGTAGAATGACAGTTTGACTTTCACGCATCTACTTTTAGATTGGGAGTTACAGTGGTACCTCAGTTCACAAATTTAAATCTTTCCACGATTCTGGTCATAAACCTAATTGGATAAGAATTGAATCAAATTTTTCCATAAGGTCAACATTGAACCTAACCATTGAATTTGATTCAGTTCTTTCCCTATTCGATTTGTGACCACAATCATGGAAAGAATTAAGTTCGTGAACTGAGGCACTACTGCAGTTGAAGACAAGAGGAGAGATTTACATAACAGTTACAAATCTTTAGATTTAGGTGCAATTGCCTGAAACTCTTCTAAGTACTTAGTAAATGTACAAAGGACATTCCTTGTATTCAGAATGAATGTGACATCAGGGTAGGACATAAGAAAATAGTGTCATCTCCTATGGAAATTTGAGCTGATCCTAAA
Organism: Heterocephalus glaber; assembly: GCF_000247695.1. Next base: position 3,932,924 of record NW_004624833.1, on the reverse strand, counting down.
AGCTCTGGGTTGAATAAATTCATATCTCCATATTTCCTATAACTATAGTCACTTATACTCTCTATAAAAGATGCCCAAGTGAATATGTAAAAACTTTATCTTCAGGAATCTACATGTAGCAACTATTTCTCTAGAAATTTGCTTGATAGAACTTTAGGTTCTTAAAACAGTGAAGATGACCACTTAAGACTATGGCATCCAAAGTGGTGATTTGGGGATTATTTGAAAGTTGCAATATACAAGCAAAAACACTATCCAGAGCTATTGGCTCCTGACTTTAAAATCTTCACCTGTGAAGGCATGAAAGAACACAGATAATTTGCTGAAATACTGCTACTGAGGGTTAATATTGAATCCTGTTGGAAAATACTTATATCCACCATTTTAGCTACATTAACACTGATGGATTAAACATACAACAAATAGGAGTATTCCTTTCCTGAGCAGATAAGGACAAGAAAATTTTTAACCATAAACCACAATTCTTTTACATTTCTACCCAGGTTCCACCCAGCTATCTAATACTGAAAGTTAAATGTTCGAAACTGGAGCTTTAGCTCAGTAATTGCTTAATTTTTCATTGTAATATATTCCTCTTCATGGATGTAAAATGGGTGAATTTTGCTTTAAAAATAAATACTTCTTTTTTCTTATAGTTTTTTTTTAGCTGTAATTATTTTTGTGTCAGAAATATAATTGTACTCCATATTGAAAGCTAACCCAGTGGGGAAATAATTTTGCACAATTACAGAAAGTTTTAATAAAAGACTGATAAGTAAAGTTCTGAATTTTTAATGCATTCTGCGGGCGGTTGAGTGCCTTTTGCCATCTCTGTCACTTATCATTAAAGCTGTGTGAAAGGGAGGCC